>PVLA01010960.1:0-57773 GCA_004027455.1 Hydrochoerus hydrochaeris | reverse complement strand
GGATTTTTTTCTCCCTCTATCAGCCTATCTGCAGAGCCCCATCTGTATATCCCAGAAAATTAAAGCTAAGCAGTTTTTTCATCTTTGCATGTTAAGATGCAAATCATTTTTCAATTGCTTTCATTTTTAGACCAATCAGACATTTTTCCTATCCTAGTCCCCAGCTGAACCCTAGCAACATTGGACTCACATGCTTCTTTCACACACACACACACACACACACACACACACACACACACACACACACACGTCTGTCTCTCCATTCCTAGTTGGATTCATTCAGATGTCAGATTCTTTAGCCTCTCCCATTTGGGTGACTACCACACTTCTGATAAACTCTGCTAGTTTTTCTTGATAATGTCCACCTTTGTGCTTGCTAGGTGGGTTTAGGTTTCCTTTCAGTCCCTCTAAGTTTGGCTACACAGCACCCTTCATGAGGAGCCACCATCACTGTCTGATGAACTGTTTGAGAATTGCCTGAAAGCTGCTATCCATGCAGGCCAGTCAAGCAAGTTGTTAGAGAGCACTTTTAGCATTGGCAACTTTTAGCATTCCTCTTGGAGTTGTAAGTTTGATCAGACCCAACCCACATCAAATTACTAGATACTTTACCCACTTCCCCCTGAAGTAATCAGGCTTCCCTTCTATCCAGATGGGGTGAATTTTCATACTTTGACTCTCAAAACCTTAGTATACTCTGGTACCATTCTATAATGCACAAACTATGCTTTTTGATGTACTAATAGAGTTTAGTAGTATAGATATCTATCATATATGTTTTTTTCCCTTTTCCTTTTGTTCTTTCACATATCTCAGTTTTTATTTCCTTTTGAGCAGTTTCTTTCCCTTTCACTTTCAGACTATCTATTGTACCTTTTAAATTCCATTTATTCTTGCAGTTTTTAACACTAGGGAGACAATATGATATTTATACATGTGAATCTGATTTATTTCACTTATGAGTATTTTTTCAAGTTGCATCCATTTACCTATAAAAGCCTCAACTTTATCCTTCTTTATAACTGAGTAGCAGTCCATTGTATAACAATATCACATCTTTTTTTATCCAATCTGTAGTTGGTAGGTATTTCAGTTGTTCCAAGATTTAGCTATTACAAATTGTGCTGCTATAAATTAGAGTGCACATGCATTACTGTGTCATGATGTTTTCAATTCTTCTGGGAAAATATCCAGTAGGGAAATATTTGAATTGAATGAGATCTTAAAATCTAGTTTTTTGAGGAAGCACTGATATTGTTTTCCACAGTGTTGCACCAGTCGCCATGCTCACCAACAGTGAAGAAGTGTTCTTTCCCCCCAGAGCCCCAACAATGTTTATTATTGGTTGATTATTTGAGGGCAGTCATTCTTTCTGCAGTGAGTTTGCTTCTTGTGTACAAGAATGCTATTCATTTATGAGTGTTGACTTTGTATCCACCTATACTTCTGAATTTGCTTATTAACTCTATTAGTCTTTTGATAGAGTTTTTGTGTCTTCTATGTAGAGTATCATGTCATCTGCAAACAATGTTTTTGGACTCTTCTATGTAGAATATCATGTTATCTTTTCCTATCCTTATTTCTTTTATTTCTCTCTTGTCTAATTGTTCTGGCTAACATTCCCAGAACTATACTGAAGATGAGTGGTAATAGTGCACATTGTTGTCTTGTTCCTGATTTTACAGTCAAAGATTTCAGGTTTCTTCATTTAGTATGATGTTGGTTTTTGATTTGTCATAGATGACTATAATTAAATTAAGGTAGAGACAATCTGTTCTGATTTTTGTAGGATTTTTTTTATCATAAATGATTATTGGATTTTATCAAAAGATTTTTCTGTATCTATTAAGATGACCATTTTGTCATTGGCTCTTGTTGACTTCAGGGTTTGTGTTGAGAAGTTGTTATTTTAATGGACTTTCTTTGATAGGTGATCTGTTTCTTTTCCTTAACAGCTTTATTATTCTGTTTTTGTGCTGAATTTCTGGCATCATGTTTATTATAGGTCTGGTAGTAGATTTATTTTGTTTACTTATTTTCCTATTTGGTGTAATTTCCAAAAGAATTGACAGCATCCTGCCAGAGTTACACATATGCACCATAGTTTATAACAGCACACTTTGCAATAACTAAATCTTGAAAATAACTCAAATACTCAAATGCTCAAATCCTTATCAGCCACAGAATGGATAAAAAAGATGTGATATTTTCATATGATGTACTACTACTCAGTTATAAAGAAGGATAAACTTGAGGCTTTTCTAGGTAAATGAATGCAACTTGAGACCACACTCATAAGTGAAATAAATAAGAGTTGCATGTGCAACTCTCATATTGTTTCCCTAGTGTAAAAAGCTGATAGAGTAAATGAAATCCAAAAGGTACAATAAATATTGTGGAAATGAATGGGACTTCCAATCTTAGTTTTTTGAGCAAACTCCACTCTGATTTCCATGGTGGATATACCAGTCTACACTCCCACCAGCAGTGAAAAAGAGTTCTTTTTTTCCCACAACTCCACCAGTATTTGTTATTGGTTGATCATTTGATGTCAGTGATTATTTCTGGTGTGAGATGGAATCCCACTGTTTTGTTTTGTTTTGTTTCTATGGTACCAAGCATCAAACTTATGAACTTCTGTTTACCAGGCAGGTGTTTACACTGCTGAGCTAAATCCTTGGCCCCCATTGTTGTTTCAAAATGTATTTCTCTAATGATCAGTGATGTTGAACATTTCTTCATGTATTTATTTGCCATTTGTATTTCTTCATCTGAGAAGTACTTGTTCATCTCAGATGCCCATTTTTGGATTCGGTCTTTGAATTTAGGGGCCTTGATTTTTTTCACTTCTTTATGTTCTAGATAGAAGTCATAATGGTTCAGAGATCTAAATATTAAAACAGAAACAATAAATCCACTGGAAGATAAAGTAGGTTAAACTCTTGAGGTCATAGTTGTAGACAAAGACTTTATGAACAAAACCCTGATTTCACAGGAGCTGTCACAAAGAATCAACAGTTGGGGTCTCATCTTATTAAAATGCTTTTGAATAGGATGAGAAAGCACCCATAAAGTGAGATGATCCATAATGTGGGAGAAAATGTTTTCCAGCTGTTCCCCAGAAAGAGGATTACTATCAGAACACAGACAGAACTAAAAAAATAATTTTTGGTTCTCCAAAATTTGAAGGCCCAATCCAAAAAATGGGAATCTAAAATGAACACACACTTCTCAGATGAAGAAATATAAAGAGCAAATAAATATATGAAAAACTGTTCATCATCACAGATCATTTGAGAGATGCAAATTAAAACAAATCTATGATTCTACCTCACCCCTGAAAGAATGTATACTATTAAGAATTCAACCAATAACAAATGCTGTGGGATCTACAGAAAAAAAAACCCTTTCACTCTATGGGTGGGAGGGTAGACTGGTGCAAGCACAATGGAAATCTGTGTGGAGATTCCTCAAAAATTAAGTTTGGAGGTTTCATTTGATCCAGATTATTTTCCTTGTAGATATCGTCCCAGAAGAACTAAAAACATCATACAACAGCAAATATGTGGATCCATTTGTATAGCAGCACAATTTGTAATAGCTAGATCTGGGAAACAACCTAAATGCCCACCAGCTGAGGTATGGACAAAAAAGATGTATTTTTATACAATGGAGGACCACATGTCCATAAAGAATGGTAAACCTGAGACTTTTATAGGTAAATGGATGCAATTTGAGACAATACTCATTAATAAAATAAATAAGACACACATGTGTTAACATCATATTGTCTCATTAGTGTGAGAAATCGAAAGAAACTGTATACATATGATTTCTCTGAGCTCATTGAAGAGAAAGATTTCTGCTAGTATTGTTTAGATGATTAAATGCAGACGTCTTGCACTGAATAACTGATACGAAGATAACAATACACAATGTATATACTATTTCTTGCCCCCTAATTGTTGTTCTTTGAAGTTTGGTTTTATTTTTCTTTAAAATAAAATAAAATAAAATAAAATAAAATAATCTTATCCATTATCCCTTTTAATATTTCTGTTGTTGTTGTCTTACTTTTTTTCCTTCATATACTTATTCTCTTTTATTATCTGTTTTACACAGGACTCCAGTTCTACATATTAAACCTGTGCCACATTTTTATCTGATATTATTTATATTCATCTTTACTTCTGTTTTATTTTTGTTCATCTGGTTTTTAAGCCATGTTTTCAGTTATTTCCAAAATCCTTTAAATCAATTCATTCATTATTAATTGTAAAGAATTTAAATTTATGTTTTGGTGTTTCTTACACATTTATCACTCTGTTAAAATTCATTAACTTTTCATTAGTTTGATATCTCAATATTCAAAGTAAATAATTTATTACTTTTTAAAATTATATTTGCTTCTAAATGTAATTTGGTGCCATCAGTGTACACTTATCCTGCCATTTTCCAGTGACATTAAATTTCAGATATTTCAATTGAAATCCTGTATGACTCAGTGTCTCCAAAATAAGTCAATATCCAATCTTCTTTCTAGTCTTTTAAGTAGTTCTTAGTTGTAATGAAACAATCCTTTTTAAATTCCTAAAAGAATCCAAGATATTTAATCCATATTGTGTCGAGTACATGTTTCTTTTTGTAATTTTCACCTACTGCTTTCTAGTTTTTCTTAACAGATTAGTAGCACCCTATGACTCCTCATTTTTCAAGGAAGCTGAAGTTCATTTCCAATTTTATCATTCACTGACATCACATCACAAATTTTTATAACACCATTTTATGTACAAAAATAATAACATAATTGTTCTGATCTTATTTACTATTCACATTTTTTCATAGTTGGAGTATAGTCTGTTTACTCTAAGGTAGGAGAGAGAGAGATTGAATTTTGAAACATTCGTTTACAGATAATAATAAAATAGTTGTGTATGTTGAAAAAATTGCAGTGTCTCTCAACTTCAACTTTAGTAGTTATGTGAGGTTAACTTGTGACAAAATTGCAATGTCTCTCAATTTTAACTTTAGTAATTATGTGAAGTTAACTTGTCACTGGAATAATTTACAGTTGATATTGTCAACTAGGTATCTATTGGAACAGTAATAAAAACAGAAGGAGAAATAAAGAATACTAATTAAAAAATAGAAACCCATGAAATTTTTTGAACAGGAGAAGGAAGAGAGGTGCCTGAAAGCATGAGTGGAATCTTGGTTTCATTGGTGAAAAGATGAGTACAGAGAACAATTAAAGAACAAAATCCTAATTCAGAAAGGCCACAAAATATATATGAAGATACAGAACTTGTTAAAAATCTAGACAGAGAGGCACCATTTTGTGTTTTTGCTTTACAAAACCTTATATTGGTCTGAACAACAGAAAAGGAGACAGAGGAATAATGGGAAGCCATAGGAAACAGACATGGATAGTTTCTTACACACCAGGCTGGTCTGATATTTTAAGACAGGAGGCAGGGGATTAGTTCTCTTCAGTCCTTAGTACCTCAATAACAGACCAAATTGAACTTTGTGTATTTATAGGAACAATTTGGGACATTTGTACAGTGTAAATTGACAATAGCTCAAACTAATTCCAGAGTCCAATTCTTCAAGAACATTGGGCCCATAGATGAGAAGCAAGCCTAGTCCTGTGGAAAGATGTCATATATTCAGTGAAAGCACTGAGATAAGTTTATCCCTTCCTCCAAGTGATGAAATTTCCAGACTGTAATTAAGGACATTGCATCTTCTGAAATAGTAGTGGTCAATGTCACCTTCAAACATATAGCTAAACAGTTTCCTCCAAACAAATTTTTATAGCATACATGCACACACATACACATTTAATCTTACTTGTATATATATATATATATATATATATATATATAACGTAATTTCACATATGTGTTACATTGAAAACTATCTAAATTATTAGAGATGACTTGAAGAAGCCCGTTATCATTGTACAGTCGCATATTGGCTTGGAAAATGCAAAGTGGAGTAAAGTAACCAAAATTCTGTAACTCATATAGACATGTCTACATCCAATTGTCAATGGGGGCAGAGAACAGAAGACTTAGGGTAGGTGTAAAAAACCCAGGGCTTGGAAGAGGGGAAAAGTTGACTTGTCTAGGTACAGAAGGCTACAAAAATGCCATTAATATAGAGAAAGTGATTATTGATAGACTCAAGCTCATTGTTTTCATGACAGGGAAGAACACTGAAGACAGAGCTGCCCACCCACCTGCTTGAGGACACCTGGCACCTCCTCCCTCTTCTGGGATAAGGTTCTTCTCACTCATTCCAGAGGAAAGAGTAATTTCAAGAACAGGTAACTCTTCAACATCATCATAACCATTTCCTGTAGCACCAATTTGCTGTTCTGTAGGTTATGAAAACATCAATGGTAAGGTGAAGATCAGAATATGGTCAGACTATTAGATTTCTCTAATAAGGCAGAGATTCTAATGAGTAATAAATATGATCACACATTTCAAGGCTCTTCCAAAGACTCATGTGTTTCTCACTATTCATGGAAAATATGTAAACCCTATAAATATTCAATATCTTAAAGGCAGTAATATTTTACTAAAAGAGTCTGTCATATGGCAAAACAGCAACAAAAATTACCAGGCTAAGAGTTTCAGGGATTCTTTTTAAAGAATGTTCATCATTAATGAAAAAAATAATATGTATGGATCAGTGATTGAGTGAGATTAAGTTTGTACTAAGATAACCCAGTGTTGTCTTTGTGCACTAAGCAGGGAAAGACATGAAGTAGAGAGGATCAGAGAAACGTAGGCTTCTCTCACTCGCAGATCAGTAGTCCTACAAACCCCTCAAGAGGAGGTGGGTTTCAGCCTTTCTAGTTTTTTGTTGAACTTCAGATCCTATTTTCACAGAGCCATTGTGGACAATCTTCACATTAAGAGCTATCCATCTTTATCAGCTGTGGAAAATCCAAGGTGAATATTCTACTCTTTTACCTCCAATGAAAAGAAGAGCTCCCTGTAACTGACAAGGATAGACACAATGTACTCTGCTATTCCAGTGATTATCAAATCAACATTAGCAATAACCTTGACCTGACCAAATGCTTATTTATGTAAATCACAAAATAATTAATCTATTACACTAAAGTCAGCACCATCTTTCCTATGTTTTTTTTCCTCACCATGGAATGTTTCAGATAATCTTTTTCAAATATTATTTTAAAATTTATGAACTTTGAATTTATACTATCACATTTGTTGTGTGTCTGTAACAGAGTAAGTGTGTCTTGGATACTGAAAGCATTTGATATTTCCTTTAATCAGGTCTCAGACTGGGGGGATGAATGAAGTGTTATAAATTAGAAAGAAGAGATGCTTCTTATTCTAAGAACAGAAGATATCTTGCCAGATATCATTCCTCTTCCTCACTATCTCATTGGAGAAAAAACCTGCCTCTCTTAGCTGGGAAAGATTTTAAGTCTCCATTTTCCTCATTGTCCTCTTCATAACAGGGTAATCTATTTGCAGAATTATCAGACATGCTTCCTGGGGTGGGGCATGATAAACATTTACACATTTGGAGACCTGAGGTCATGGTTTAGAAGAATTCTTCAATTTCAGAATTGTAGAAAAAAACATTTTTGGTTCATGCCTTAGGAGGAGGATGTTGATATGCTATGGTTTCAGTTTCAGATTCCCTGGAGGCCCACTAATTAAGGGCTTGGTCCATAGTTTGGTGTTAGAGGGTAGTGGAAAAGTGGGGAAGTGGGGCCTATTTGGAGATTTCAGGTCCTTGAGGGAATTGGGGTGCTCCCTCTAATGGACTGTGGAGCACTCCCATCTTCCTCTCTGTTTCTCTGCATCTGCCCGTCATGAGTTCAGCAGCTTCATCAACCTTGTATTTCCAGCCATAATGTGCTCCCTGGTTCAGAATGCCTTGCAATACTTTCATTCTCTTGAGTGGTTTTATTCTATTTTGTTATGTTTGACATTATTGTATGTAAAGCTAAGTTCAACTATTTCAAAGAAGGAGACATTATGATAGCTACTGTTAATATCCAATTGTCTTGTTGTGAAGTGCTGCGTTGCTTACATTGTTCTGATCAGCTTATATCTGTCCTCTTTTGTTTTATTCTCTTTAAAATAAAAAATTAAAAAACAAAGGGAACAAATGATGATGGGAGTATAATTCTGAAAGCAGTGAATCAAAAATACATATCCTATAATTTGTTTATGTGTGGAATTTCATCACGGTAATAGGATGCTAGCCTCTACAGCAGTGTGAAGGTGGGTTAATGGTGCAGTTCATGGTTACTGAAGACAGCCAATAACATTGCCATATCCCACACAGAAAGGAAGTTGTCAAGCCCACCTGGTCTGTCCAACAGGTCCTCTTTCTCTAGGTTTATGAGATAACCTATCTCCTGGTACAAGGGCTCATCAACAGCATCTTCAAAAGACAATGAGGTTGGCAAAAGAATCATGAATTCATAGAGTGCTTTGTAAAGCTTTTCACTTACCAAGCAACAAAGCTGTCCATACTCCCCAGAGCTCATCATGGCAGAAACCCTCTGTTCTTCCAGTGCATCTTTCTTTAGCATTCTTCTGTGTTGGCACAGAACTCAGTTTGCTCACCCTATCTTATCCTACACTCTGTCTCAAATGACATCCTGCAAGTGTGGAGCCACATTATGGAGGCATTTCATAGTCAACCCAGGAAAAGGGTTCAAGTGTTTTAATCTGGATGTCTATAGTAGCTAAGCATTTGTTCACTATGAGGATGAATAGTGAAATGTATGAAATTGGAAAATTAAAAATTCAGTCCTATCCCTATATTCTTTCCAGGCCACCAGCATCCCACATTACTACCTCTGTTTTGCTCTCCACCTGTGCAGCTGAGTCCCCAGGATGATGAGAACCAATAAGAGAAGGGCTCCCAAGATGATGCAGATAATCACAGGTAAGCAGAAAATGCCTGGGACAGGAGGGAGGAGTGAACTGGTGCCTGAGGAGGAAAAAATACCCATAACCTTTGGAAAATATCATACATTTAGAAAAACCCAAGTGTCTTGGTTATATCTTGTATCTTCAGAAACATAAAGTCATGAGTTCAGGAACAATGAATCTGCCTGAAATCCAAAATATTGCCAACTCAGGTTAGATCCTAAGCTGGTCCATCTGCCTTGTGCACCTGACTCTAAGCAATTTATGTTAAGTGAATCCTGGTAAGAATTGCAAACCCTGTTTCTAACACCTGAATATGAGGTTTAGTGCAACTTTTACAGAAGTATGAAGGTTTTTTCTTATAATTTCTTGACAATTTGAACAACTACTCTATTGCACTGCTGAAAACAGATGTAGCACTTACCACTAGGTGTTGCAGGTGTTGTAATCCTTTGACCTAGGGAGAAAAGAGGAAAAATGGAGCCAGTAAACTGTTTTGAATAAACATTCATGTGGTCATGCCTACCACAAATGTATAAATTTCTCTCCCAGATTGCAGGAACTCAGAGTGCAGCCTCTCCACAGACAGAGCACAGCATAGAGAGCAGCCTAGGAAGGGCTCTTGGGAGCACTCACTCCTGCACTCCAGCCCATGGCTCTGGCCTCCAAATCACCTGAGCACCTCACACCTGCATCCTCTTCATGCTTGCAGTCACTCTGTCCCCAGGGAGCCCTGGCACAGTCCCACAGGGAAGACTCCCTGCCTCTGCACTGCACCTCATCCAGCCAGATGCTTCCATTTCCTGGGCCAAATGCAGCCTTTCCCAGGGCCTCCAGGGCATGGCCACAGCCCAGCTGCTGACACACCACCTCAGCCTCTGCCAGGTCCCAGGAGTCATCACACACTGTACCCCAGGAGCCTTCATGCCACAACTCCACGTGCCCTGAGCACTGGCTCTCTTCTCCTCTGAGTCACAGCTTCTCTTTATCTGGAAAGGCAGCACAATTTACTCTGATTGTCCTCGTGGTGTAAAGGAACCCCTGGAAGCTATAGCCAGTTGGAAAGTTTAAGATACCTGTGCAGGAGGCAGGGTCTGGGCAGCTCTTGGGTCTTTGTCCTGCAAGAGAAAACATAGAAAGCACTGGGTCAAGCAGTGGTTGAGTCTGGTCCTGAACTAACACAAGGCTCTAAGGTCCTGGCCTCAGGGCAGATGATAGAATAGAAATCAGGTTTCAGAGTCAGTGTCACAGGCTTTGACTGAGACATCTCTAAAGTACAGCCCTGATCAACTGCTGAAATGATTGTGTCAGGTACAGTACTTGTGTACCACTCTCCACATTCCCACAAGTAATAGCCATAAGGATACACACACACACAGATACACACACACACACACACACACACGCACACTTCTAAAAGCAAGCATTACTGCAAAAAGGACCTTAACTATGTCAATTCTTCTGTTCCTGATGTCAGGACAGTGTGTGACCTGTTGTATCCATTTACCAAAAGTATATGTTGAAACATTTATGAATTTCATCAGTAGAGCTTGACAATCATTTAATGAATGAATAGTTGAGTAAAATATGCTAAAATAATTCCATTAATATGTTACTCAGCAGAAAGACAATAAAAGTAAAAAAATTACTGTCATAATTGGTGGTAGTAAATCTCATGTACTTAAAATATAGTTAGTGAATTACCATAGAAGTAATTCCTATTTAGTATTTCAGTTATTTTTAAATAGAAATATCTCAAAATTCATAGAAAGAGTAGAATTCTCTTACTGCAGGATGAATAGTTCAAACAGTTTTCAGAGAATGGGAAGGGAACATGGCTAGCTGGCAAGTTAGAAGTGTCATCAAAAACTCAAAAATGACAAAAGGATATAATGCACAACAGGCCCAGGTCATAACACAGATTTCAAATGAAATATTTTAAAAAATGAAAAGAAGTAATACATATAAATGTAAAATCTTATACAAAAAACATACACGTACAGTGCTTATTCAAAACTCTAAAATTCATTCCATTTTATACCAACAATCCTTTTGCCCTCTGCAGAGAACAACTCTGCAAACAAGGACAAGATTTCAGGTGAGTGGTTGATCACAAGACGAAAGTGAAGAGCACGTTGCAGGAAAAATGAAATCAGGAGATGGCAGGCTCCTTTCCAGGCAGTTTTGTGTGTCTGAGAGTAGAGGCCTATTGGCTCACAGTAATAAAAGCATAAAGGCTCAGAGGAGGAAATGTCAGCCAAGAAGACTGGGATTCAGAAAGAGATAAGCTAAAAATTCAATACGGGGTCAACATTCTGTTTTCTAGTTATTTCCCATGATGTGTCACACATGATAGATACCTCTTGAAAACAACTGTTTTTGGGATGCTCTGTCAAATAAATTCCTGCAGCTTTGGTTAAGTTTCAGGTAAACCTGTCCAGTTATCTCAGTATCTTTCTGCTCTGAATTTGGTGATATTTTCCCAGCACCCAAAGGACCCTATGTTGCCTTGTACCTCAGTATTTACAGTAATGATACATGATCTATACCCTCCTCCTTCAGTAAACTGTAAGCATCCATCACGTCTGAACCTTAGTTTTCTTCCTTTGCCCGGGACAGAGCTTCCACTTCTTGACACAGATTTCTACTCAATGCTTTCCAAAGTGGAGCATAAATGTCATGAGAGATGATACTATTTTCCTTTTGTTTTTCTTTTCTCTTTATTAGTTTCTATCTATAAGTAACTCAGTTGCTTCCTGAAAACAGAGGACCTCAGACATTGCCTGACTGGTGTAGATTTATTTCAGAAGACAAGACCAGGAGCTCAAACGTCAAGTAAATAAAATTGAAATTGCTATATTGTCCTTCACTTAACTCAAGTTATCTACACACAATGGTTAATAATAAATTCGGTTTCCTTTTGTGAGTAAAACTGTGACAATATGTTTGCAAAAATTAAACTGCACTACATGTGAAATATCTCAACTAAATAGCAAATGGTTTATATAAATGAGGTCCAAACCCTCATATTCACAATGAAAACAGAGGACCTCAGACATTGCCTGACTGGTGTAGATTTATTTCAGAAGACAAGACCAGGAGCTCAAAAGTCAGGTAAATAAAATTGAAATTGCTATATTTTCCTTTACTTAACTCAAGTTATCTACACACAATGGTTAATAATAAATTCGGTTTCCTTTTGTGAGTAAAACTGTGACAATACTTTGCAAAAATTAAACTGCACTACATGTGAAATATCTCAACTAAATAGCAAATGGTTTATATAAATGAGGTCCAAACCCTCATATTCACAATGAAGTACATGGTAATTAAAACTACCTAGAACAGCATTAGCCATTGCTGAGAAAGTTTAGAAGGGTAATAGTTCATGCTCCCACATGCTTTGTTCAATCTCCCTGATACTATTTATATAAATTGTTATCTGTGCAGATTTCTGTATTTTTCCATTGAAACAAATTGGGATATACAGACTAAATAAACACCACGTGAAATTCAGTTTGTAGCTACATTGTAACCCACTCTTTAGATTTGGAGATAAAAAAAATTCCATGACAGCCATCTACAGGGAATAGACAGGCACATATAAATACACAGGAGGTCACCTGTACATGTGATATAAGCTTTGTCCTTTGGAGGGCAAGATCTGTGATCCCAAGGATCAGAAGGACACTGCCAGAGTGAGGCATCAGTTTTTCGACACTGGATTCTATCCACCCACTGGTGTCTAGAACCTTCCTTGACAGGGGCAGAGCTGTTGAGGTTCCCACTGTCCCCACAGCCAAGCTGTCTGCAGATCACGGACAAGGTCACATCTTCCATGAGGTTGCGGCAGACACTGCCCCAGGTCCCATTGTACAAAACCTCCAGCCACCCAGAGCACTCTTGGTCCTCGTTCACCATCCTGAGGGTCATGAACTCTGCAACAGAAAAAAAGAAAACAGCGCAGTGTGAGCAGCCAACCATTAGTGCTATGTTGCCATTTTAAAAAAAGTTTTCGATTTTTATTTTTGAATCTGTATTTTTTTTGCAGTACATAAAGATGAAGTGCTTCATGGGAAGTTGCTATGTATACATAATTCCTCTTAAGTATTTATTCATCACCTACGGTTTCCTCCCTTACTCTTTCTCTAGCTTTGCTTTTCTTTAACACAAAGAGTGAATGCTTATCCCTGGCTTTGCTGTGGAATGTACTAACTGGGAAAAAGTACATTACTTTTCTTTTAATTTTTTTCTCAAATTCAACCTATCTTTTTCTTTCAAACTCAGTGATATTGAAGAAACGTGACAGGCAGGAACACTGACATCAGTATTCTACAGGAGAAAAATCTGAATCCTGTTTCCTGACAGAACATCTGACAGACCCCTTGAGAGAGAGCATAGACAGGGTGTGCCAAGCACAGTACCAGAGCCTGAAATATGTCCTGATTCTTTGAGTTGCCTTACCTGACAAAGTAGTTTTCCAAACAAGATTAAGGAAAATAACTTTTCTTAGTGAGATTGTCCTAGTTTCACTGGAGTTTGAGGCCAAACTAATCACAGCATTGGACCTGCATCCACATAAACTTATAATTTTGGTTGGCATTGCCCAAAGGGAGAAGTGATCAAAAAGAATGGCCAAATTGTTCCAAGGGATTCATTTGAAAGAGAAGGCAGGAAGCTGTAAGCAACACATGCAGGCTGGTTCTAGAAGTTGATAGAAAAAATAAAAAGAGAAGAGAGGAGAAGAGAAGAGAAGAGAAGAGAAGAGAAGGAAAGAAAAGAGAAGAAAAGAAAAGGAGAATTCCAACATCTTCAGAGAAATGCAGTCCTGCTGATATGTAGTTTTCATTATAACCAAGTCCAAGTTGTCATCTTATACAACTCTGAGATTACTTTTTCTTGTTTTAGTCATTATCTCTATAGCAATTTTTCCACAAAATAGGAACTAATAATCATACTTGTGCACCCACAGGGAACTTAAGACTGAGCTCTAGCTTGAGGTGGACACTGAAGGAAATGGCTTTATCAGACATAGAGCTGGACCAGTATCTGAGCTGATGAAGGAGGAAGTAGTAGCACCTCGTCTACACTGCTAGAGAGACAGGCACAGCTAGTTCTGGCCTTTCCCTGTTTTGCCCTGGGCCTACACTAGGTCTGAGAGCCATCCATACCCTCCACCAGCATCCCAGCCTATGGACAGTGTGAGCACATACCTGAGCAGATGACCCCTGCATCTGCTTTATGCCTGCAGTCATGCTGTTTCCAGCCCTGGGAAGGGCAGTTCCACACATAAGATTCCTCCCCTGTGCAGTTTAGCTCATCCAGCCAAGTGGGCTGATCCTTGCCCAAAATGAGCAGAGACTGTGGCATTGAGGGCCACACCACATTGCAGTTGTCTGCACACCACGTGGGCATCACCTAGGTCCCAGCAGTCATCGCAGATGGTGCCCCAGGATCCCTGATTCAGGACCTCCACTTTCCCTACAGAAGAACCACCCCTGTCCACTAGGCGCATTTGTCTGTTGTCTGAAGAGAAATGGAGTCAGGTCAGTGGTGCTGACATGGGAAAGAACTGGTTCGGCCCTGGGGATATCCTCACCTGAGCAGTTGGCAGCATGCACTTCTGATGCTACGGAGCCTGCCTGATCAAACAGGGAGTCCTTGCACTGGGGTAGCATCTGGATCTGTTTTCCTGGAGATAAGAGGAGAGAGTAGAAATCCAAATTACACTTAATAATAGTCTAGTGATGACATCTGGGACAGAAGATTTGACACAGGAACAATGATTTCCTGTCTTTGGGTCTCATCTTTGGCTAGCACATTTTACTTCTGATTAGGACAGATTTTATGTTTAAAGCTAAACACTAAAAATGTCTTCATTATATTTGCTGGTGATCTCATCAGCAGCACCATCTGAACTTCCAGTTGCCAGCTAATGAATGAACTCTCCTGGATTTCCAGGTTCATCAAATCTTCACATGTCCTCAGTCACCCCGGGATGAGTCTATGTAACTTCACTAAAGACTCCAGTAAACAGCTGTCATGATTAGCTTTTCCCAGATTCTGAGGTAGGAAATCCTGAGCAAAAATGAAATGTGTTTTGTCTGTTTTCTGGTTATATTTTTGGGGGTGGAAAGCATAAAGCAGGAACACCGAAATTCACCATGATAATGAGTAATGTTTTGCATTTATCATTACTCTGGAAGTAGGTGGAGAGATGCTAGTGAAAGAAGTGGTTGAGCCTGAGTGTGCTAAGGGAAAGACCTTAGGGAACACTAGTTCCCATGCTCATGGAATGCATGGATAAAGTTCAGAGAAGAATCTCCAGGATAACTGTCAGCAGAATTAAGAGCAATTTATTGTCAGAGAAGTTTGCTTTGGCCAATGTGGTGAGTCACCCAGAGAGACTAGGTAGACTAAGTTGACCTGTGTCATGTGACAACTATCCTATTCTGGCCCCACCCCCAGACAAAAACTTGGATACAATATGCTACAAAATGCTTTTATTCTATGTTTTTTTCTCATGTCTTTGTATTACAAATGAATAACCACAATGGTCTCAGCTGGATGCAGTTCTCCTGAGGCTCTCTTATGCCCAAGAGGCAGCCATCTGAGTTCTGGTGCTGGAACCAAATCCTGTCTGAGTAATCTCTGTGCAGGCACAGTCTCACCCTGCAGCAGAACTACTCAGTGATTAATATCACGGTTCACCCCACAGCTCATCAGTAGATTATTGGGAAGAAGAAATGCAGTATATATACAAAATCAAGAAATCTTTACCTATAAAGATGAATCAAATCAGGTCACTTATAGCAAAATGACAGAATTTATATGACATTGTGTTAACTTAACTCAAAAGATAGACAAATGCCACCCCTTCTATCTCATTATGTGGAAACTAAAAAAATTGTCTTGAATGTACTGTAGAGATTACTGGAGGGTGTAGGAAGTTCTCATAACATTAGACATGTCCTATCTGGTATTAATAATAAATGTTTTTCAAGAATAATGGAAGCTTGATGTTTTGTGGTTCATTTTTGTAATATTTTCTTTTGAATTTCAAAGGAAAATTCCAAGTAGTCCGAATCACCTAGGATAAACAGAAGTGATAAGCAAATCAAACATATCCTTTAATCTTTTATTTTAAGTGATGAACTAAGGTATATGAATAGGATAATAGTATTTTTAAAATTTTATTTAAAGAGAAACAAAAGCATATAAAGAAAGGGTAGAGATAATACAAAATTCCAAAAAAAAGATAAACAGTAAGAAATCACTAGTTAATAAATTGCATATTGTCTTCTTAGAAATAGTTGTTCAAGTTACAAAATTAAAGCATACAAAGTAGATATTCAAACAGTGAGAGTGTAAACAGCTACGCATGCATGAATCTCTACCTGTATTTCTATCTTTTCTGTATTAGAGGGAAAAACAAAGCTTAGCAAGACAAAATAAAACAAATTCCTATAAAAATATGAAACCAAAAAAGTCATATAAAACCACAGTACAAGGTGATCTACAATGATTACTGTGTTGTTTCTTGTTATCTTCAGTAGAATGTCTATATCATCAGGCATAATTGAATGTAGCAGTATAATTGAGTAAAGCAGCAAATAACAATATTAGTAAAAATAAAACATTGTAGGCAGTATAAAACTTCAAAGGCAGGTAATAATCAAACCATAGTGGATATTCTAGTGAATCTTGTCATCCTAAGTGCAGTTGCATATACTCTCAGACTTGATACTATCAATCATAACAGCTTTGAATAAAATCTATCAATACAAAACAGCGATCTAACAGACCAGATTCAATTACGATCAGTCATGGTAAAACAGTGTAGGTTTTATAGAGGTTTAGATTAAGTTAATAGGAAATTATGAATGATTACCATACTATATCCTTTTATTTTCAGGATTGCTGTCTGTGCCCTCAAATCTAGTACCGGCAGAATGACTGGAACAGAATATCATACATCTAAGCAGAGTAGTGTGAGTAATGTGGGTTTTAAATCTTGGTGCACTGCTAACAATATAGTGTATCAAGGCCATCTATGTTAGAGATTCTATTTATCCTTCTCTGCCTCATTTCTACTATGCTATTTTTCTGCCTTTGTCTAATTTTCTCCTTCATTCTACTGCCTGCCCCACTCATTGAGGCCTTTCTGCCACTGTTCCTAAAATCCTGGTATTTTTTTCTCTCTCTCTAGAATGTCCTTCAGCATTCTCTGTAGGGTTGGATTAGTGGTCACAAACTCCCCCAGTTCCTCTTTGTCATGGAAGCATCTTGTTTCTCCATTAATTTCTAGTGACAGTTTTGCAGGGTACATCAATCTGGGCTGGAGGTTATTTTCTTTTAGGGTTTGGAAGACTTCACTCCAAGCGCTTCTTGATCTGATAGTCTGTGTTGAGAAGTCAGCCACGATTCTGATGGGCTAACCTTTATAAGTAATCTGTTTATTTTCTCTGATGGCTTTTAACATTCTGTTTTTATATTGAATTTCTGGTATCTTGATTATTATGTCTGGGTGTAGATGTAGATCTGTTTTGGTTATAGGTGGCTGGAGTTCTGTATGCCTCACATAACCAAATGTCATTTTCTATTCCCATGCTTAGGAAGTTTTCCTTGATTATTTCCGTGAATAGCTTTTGTAATTCACCTGTATGTATTCCTGCTTCTTTGTTCACATTTCTTACTCTTAAATTGTAGATTCTCTTGTCATCTTCTAGCCTTTGTATTGTTATAGCCTGTTTCCTTGTTTTTAAGAGATCTTTCCTTTCATGATTGCACATTGAAAACTTGTCTTCAAGTTTTGATAGTCAATCCTTAGTTTGTTTTAAGGCATTTTGCCAGCTTTCAATGGAGTTTTTAATTTCCTGGTAGTCTCTTTGAATCTGCTTCATGTATTCTATATTTTCTTTATATTCCTTATTGAATCTTTCTCTCTTTTTTGTGTTCCTCCCTCCTTCATCATCCTGAGAGATGCTTCCTGATAGCATTTCTTTTATTACTCTACTCATATCTTGCTTTACTGGATTTAATATTTCAGGATAATAGTATTATAACAAAGTTAATGTATGGAATAGAGTAATTACATTGTGGTTAGCTATTTAAATTGTTTAAAATATTTATATTTTAAAGAGAAATTATGTCAGCTCTGTATATTTAATAAGTAATTTACATAGCCTTTGCATATTTAGGAAAGAATAAAGCAGAAGGAGGTGAATGGTGTTTTAAAATATTAGTATTATGTATTTAGATAAAGATTATGTATGATGTAGTGTACTACTCTATGAACCTGTCAGTCATTCTCATATAATGTTAAAAAAAGGATAACACACAATAAAAAAATTTGAATACAGTTCAGAGAGAGTTTCTTTTATAGAACATATTATTGAAGGAAATATTAATAATATAACAATCCTAAAACAGCTAGGAGAAAACCATGTACAATGTGCAAAAACTGAGAGGAATAAAATACTTACCATTATCTCCAAATTCATATGTAAATTAAATAAAATTTCCATGAAAATATCTTGAGGATTTCTTGTTATTAAATATGAAAAACTGATTCTAAAACTTATTTGTACAATGATCAACATATTTGAAACAAGCAAGAAATTTATAGGAGTTACTTGAAAGTGCTTTCTGTAAAGCAGAATCATACATATATTCAATAAAGATATCAAGTAAAGGAATGATACTTTTCATACAAGGACAGACTAATGCAGAATAGGACGGAGTGTAGGATATATAGGAACAAACTCAGACACAGCTCTTCACTATGTATGACTCAGGTGTCACTTCAGTGCAGAGAACATTTAGGAAAGAAATATGAGTCAACTGGATCCAAACAAGGAAGCGAATGAAGTAATTTCTCTCACATTTCACATCATATACAGTATCAACTCAGAGTTATTTAACAATTTTATGAAAAAGTATTTAAACTTCCATAAAACTCTCTTGGAAAACATTTTTTATGATCTCAGGATAGCTGTACTTCTTTTTAAAGACTGTAAGAGCACTAAGTATAAAGGAAAAGTTAAATTGTGCCCCATTAAAACCAGGAGTTTAACTCTTAAAAAAGAACATATTAAAAGTGAAAAAAAGTTGATGTGTTAAGAGCCCAAGGTTAACATGTATGTACTTGTCTGTAACATAAAGCATTGCGTCAATACTCAAGAAGAGAAAATACCTGCAGTCTCCACTATCATATGACTGGATGGATATGTGGATACAGTGGAATACTTGACAGTAAATAAAATGCATGAAACTGCCATGAAAAACATGTGTGAGTTCTAAGTAGGTTACTAGGTTGAGTCAAATAAGTTAGAAACAAAAGAGAGTATCATGTCTGATATTATACAGAGGTCAAAACTCATAAAAGTAAGTTTAGGCAGCAGGATTTAGCACAATTGTTGTATTGTTAGAGTGGAAGAGGGTACACTGACTGGCATGATGTGTAACATCTGTTGACCTGGGTGGAGGAAACTACATGTCTGTATTGTTAGATTTTGTTCCATGTGGATTGCAATTGAGTAACAATATATATTTTCAGACAAATTCCTTTTCATTTGCTTTTAGTTGGTCTGAAAGATGACTGGTGAGGGAGCAGAACCATCCTTCACTATGAGACCTTTCACTCTGATGTCAGTTGTCCCTGCTGTCTGCTGTGAGTGATATATCACTCCAGGAGCATTCTGAGCACCTGTCACCCTGACCAATCACCTGAGCAGACCACTGAGGCTGTGTTGCCATGGGCACAGTCAAGAACACCCAGGGCAGTTTCAGGACATCTCCACAAGAAAGACTCACCCTGAGCAGTGGAATTGGTCTTTCTGGATCTCATCTCCTCCTTCCATAAAGTATTCTCCTCCTCTTTAGGTGGAGACAGCAACTCCACAGCCGAGCTGGTGGCCGACAACATTGACATTGGCCATGCTCCAGTGGGAGGCACAGAGTGCTCTCCAGCCTGAAGAAGTATTCACTTCCACTTGACCCTCACACTGAGAGATACCATTTTTGTTGAGCCAAACTTTGGTGAACTCTAGGAGAAGACAGGATTTCAGCATATTGTTCTTACACCAGCACTGCATGCAGTGGAAATCCAGCTCAGTCTCACCTGATTTGAACAGTGCATCTCGCACGGCATCTTCCTCCAGGACAGGGTGCATTGGGGCAGAACCAAAGCCCAGGCTCCTGCCCCTCACACTGGAACTCTTCAACCCACACTTGTCCAGTGTCCTCTCTGAAAGGCACATCACCCAGGACAGATGCAGCCTTACCACACCCAGCTCTGCACAGATGACCTGGGCAGTGGGGAATGTGAAGTTCACAGCAGACACTGGAGTCCAACTTCCTCCAAGATTTACCTCCACTCGTCCTGAGCACAGTCCCTGTCCTTCAACCAAGTGCACAGATTCTAAGGGAAGAAAAATATGTCATGTACAATATGTTTTTGTTGTTTTGTTTTGATTGGTTTTATTCTGTTTTGTTTGGTTTGATTTTATTATATGTGATGGCATGGGCAGCTATTTTGAAGACCACAAGATAAATTATGTCAGCCACTGGTGATTTTCTATTACCTTGTTTTGAAGTCCTGCATTGCTTTCACTGTTTTGTTTTGATTGGGTTTATTCTGATCCAGTTTATTTGATTTTATCAATTCCATTGATATTGTCATGTGAGGTAAAATATAATGAGTTCATTAAAAACCATCCATATTTACATGAAAAACATAATTATAGTTTTATCTCTGCCTGGATCCATCTATATATTTATGAAAGTATATAAATAAAATTGCTTTGCACACAAAGACAATGGCAAGGACCATGTAACATTGAGCTTCAGTTCCTCACTGGCCTCACTCTGACAAACCCAGGAAGAATGGGTGCATTTTCAGGGTGAAGACTGGACTCAGACTTCTGCCTCTTGCCCAGCTCATCGTGCTTTATATTTAACCAGTCTGAATGACTTGACAGAGATGATGTCCACATATATATTTATTCACAAGAAGTAGCAGAGAAAATGTTTTGCCAAAAACAGTGTACTTTTATAATTATTTTTTATTTTTTAGTTTCTTTTGTTTTTTTTTAAATTTTTTAATTTTATTTAAAGAGAAAAAAAAGCAAAACAGAAAAAGAGGTAGAAACAATAAAGAATCTCAGAAATAAAAGCAGTAAGAAATCACTAGTTGATAAATTACATACTGTCTTCTTAGACGTAATTGTTAAAGTTACAAAATTAAAGCACACAAAGTTTACATTCAAACAGTGAGACTGCAAAGAAGTTCAACGATCCAGTACAATTTAGCAACATGGTTACGAATCCTACATACTCGAACATACATGCAGCCATATCCTCTAGAGCACTTTCTTTTCTTCTTTTTACTGTTTAAGTCCATTGTCTGCTTAGTTATATCCTGTTTCAGGTTGCTCAGTACCTTACTGACTTATTTTGTTGTTGTTATATACTTTTAATCACCTTATATAATTCTGTTGTCTTGTTTTTGAGTTTCTCCTCAGCCATGATCCACAGATCAGCTTTGGTGGAGTTGGGAGATTTTTGGAGGTATTTTGTTACTTCCTTATCTACTTTTTTTTTGAAGGTAGCAAAATACAGCAGAACAAGACAGAACAAACACATGTGACCGCACTGCAATAAAACTACCACAGAACCTCAGAGCAGGTCACCAGGACACGAGCAATGGGCTCAGTAGTACAGCCCATTTTGTTCACATTAGCTGTTCTTTCAATCAAATAGAGGAAAATGGAAGGAAACATCGAACTTTTAAAAACAGAATATTGAATAAAGCAGTACCATTAATCAAAACTGAGCAAAACAGTGATAAAAATATTTGCCTTCAAAGAGATGGTAGAAGGAAATCCCCCTTACTTGCCATGCTGCATACATTCATCCTCCAAAAAGATACTCAGACCACCAGTGCCTACTTGCTACCGGGGGTGAGGGTGGGGGGAGATGGATCAATGTCTGATTCTTAGCCAGTGCACCAGCAGGGCCCTAGCTTCTTACAGGCCACCCAGCAGGCCACCTTATCTCCCAGCACCCAAAGTTCCAACATGATGCAGACCTTAGGAGTCACTGATAGTTCTCGCCCTGGTGTGCCAGTTGTTTGCCAGGCCACCAGCTGTTCACCAGGGAGGCGAATAGGCCGCTTGTTCTCCAGCATCCAAAGTTCCAACATGATGCAGAGTTCAGGAATCGCTGATAGTTCCTGCCCCGGTGTAGCGACAACTTGCTAGGCCCTCAGCTGCTCACCAGGGCGGCCCATAGGCTGCCTATTCTCCCAGTGTCCAAAGTTCCAACATGATGCAGAGCTTAGGGGTTGCTGATAGTTCTCACCCTGGTGTGCCAGTGGTTTGCCAGGCCACCAGCTGCTCACCAGGGTGGCGAGTAGGCTGCTTATTTTCCAGTGCCTAAAGTTCCAACATGATGCAGAGTTCAGGAATCACTGATAGTCAGCTTTACTATGATAAACTTTTGATTTATGATAGATTTCAGGAGAGTCAGCCCAAGTAATGTGTCTGATCAGCAGTGGATTAGGTACATATGTCCAACACTCTCATTCTTTCACAGGGATTTACATATAGTGCAGGCTATAACAACCATCATAGAAATGAACACATTTTCAGGGGAATGTGGAAGGCCCTACCATGACACCGGTGCCCTACTTCTTGTGCTATCTTCTTTAGTTGTCTCAATGTTATTTACCTGATATCTGGAGCAGCAGGCAGCTTGGGTGGAGTTGGGTCCTCCTCCAGTGTTGTGTCAGCAAGCACTCTTGTCAGCATATTGACCTGTGATCTTGCTGTTGGCAAGATGCACCAGAGTCTCATTCTGTTTCTCTTTCCATGGTCATATATTCCTGGGGGGCAGTCACACTGTTGACTCTTCACTTATCAACACACAAAAATCCCCTCTTCCCCATCTTAGTACTGTCTTGGGGCCTTCCCATGTACCTCTCTGAAGATTGTGCCACAGGATTCAGAGCTCATTGTCTTTAGCTAAATAGGAAAAAGAATGTTGTCAATGAAACACAGGATTGATGAGGATTTAGCAGTAAAAAATCTAAAAAAAAATTGCTGAATCTTATTGAAATTTCAGGGATGTTTATATTTCTATTTTTGTTTTGTGAACCATTGTTTAAGGTTAAATGAAAACATTAAATAATTGCTTGTCCCTGAGGATTGTAAGGAATTCAAGTTATATGCTAAATTTCTATAAACTGAAAAAAACTGTTGACTGTATCTGCTAATATAAGTAGGTGTCTAACCACATTTTATGCTTAGATTCTGTAACTCTAACAACTAAGTTGACAAAATATAATGTATCAACTAGCGATTTTATGATGTTAAATTTTTGAACTCTGTATTCTACTTTTCTTCTTGTTTTTTCTATTTTGTCTTTTTAAAATTTTCTTTTGTTTCTTCCTTAAAATTATATATATATAAAAATAAAATTGATATTTAAGAACCCCATATAAGTAGGTACACTATCTGTATTTATGGTCTTAGGAACCCAATGCTGTGGAGACTAATAAACAATGTTGTTGTACATAATGTTCCTTTTTACCCTTTGTAATCTGAGAAACATTGCAGTGGGAGCAATGAGTTTAACTATTACAATTTCATCTGGATACCAAGTACTTTGAAATATACAGTATAGCTAGAATACTGTAATTTTTTATCAATTGTGGTTGTTTTGGTGTCTGAATCTCTGTAGAATGTTAACAGACAAGATTTATATAGTATGCAGAGAAAATCTGAAATCAAGAACCACACATAATATTTTAGTATGACAATCATGGTGACATTATTTTTGTAACATGCTTGTAACTCCATTGCGGTTTAGAATAGCCTTTCTAGTCAATAATCTAAATGTAGTACATAAGATGCTCTCACTTGATTTTTTGTCTTTTAATGGAATGTTATTGAAGACACTTATGACATTGTCTGGGCCATTTAATGCCTAAGCATCTCTAAGTGAAATAATACATATAAAACAAAAACATCACAGAAGCCTTTTTTAAAATTTATTTTTTTGGAAAGTGTTGCCTTGTTGGCTCAACATAAGCCTCTTATTGCACATAGCTGAAGCACAAGAGAAAGGAAAATATCTGATCTAAAAGAAAAAAGCTTGTCACTATAAATAATCCAAATTTTACATTTTAGAGGATTTGTACATTGGAAGGGAATGCATGAATGCCTTAATACACCATGAAATTATCAATAATGAATAATACTAGCAATAAGAAAACCCTTCTTTCTTAGTTTTGTATGTAGAGTGGCTTTTAATGAGAAAACTTTGTTTTGTTTATAGAAAACTTAACCTTTTGAGGAATACTCCTGTAAATAATTCACAATGATATATTTATTTATTATGGTCTCTCTTTAATGAACAAAATTTGGAATGATGTTTTTTTTCAAGCAGTTGCTCCTTTGTTCTGCAAAGGGAGTCTTGTCCAACAGCTTCCACACCCGAGGGGATCTCTAACTATCTTAACAGTTTTTGATGACTTATAAGAATGAGATCATCACAATTAATACTTTGTTTTGAGCAACAAAAAAAATCTTGAGTCATTGTACAAATACATCAATGTGCATTCCATAATTAAAAACAATTTTGACATCATTTTAACCATCTGGAAACAGGGAGTGATGATTTCTTTTCATTTTCATGACATTTATGTATAAACTGACTAAAATTACAAATGTTTCAAAAAGCTAAAATACCAAAAGTAGAAAAATGGTTGATCTCAAATAAACTAGCTATTTACAGAATAAAGACTCATAAGAGAAATTGTTTATAAAATCAGAGGGCACTCTATTTGACCAATTTGAATTATAATCACTCTTTTATAGTTTTCAAGTTTGTAACTATAAATGGACTAGTCAGATCTTTTTGTAGGTCAACTAGCAGAGATCTTTTGTAATGAGAATAAGAGGGAATAAAAACCTTTGTAGCTATGGAGGTGAAGAGAGTTTATAAGACAAGTCCTAGGAAAAAGAAGTCCTCCATAATATCAGGTGAAAACCCTCTGCCTAAAGACTTGTTTGCTGGCTTACCTTAGGCATCGTTTTTCCTCAAAGCTGGAACAGCTTATTCAGGTGACTCCCCTTAGGCATTCCATGTTCTCAGGGCTGGGCTTACTCCAGCCCTAGTTTTAGCTGCTTCTCACTCTGAGACATTTTGAATTTTCTATCCAGTCACGTATGTGTATTTCCTTTACAGCAGTGCTGAATCTAATCTGAAAATATGTATCCTGGGTATCTATAATACCCTATAATACCCCGAAGAAACTCACCAGTCTCATTCCTGGCTTCTATAATACCCTGAAGAAACTCACCAGTCTCATGCTTGGCTTCTGTTGCTTCAGCATTCATATGTATAATGCCTCATTGTCACTGCCTTCATAACATTCTAAATTACAG
This sequence comes from Hydrochoerus hydrochaeris, assembly GCA_004027455.1. NCBI lineage: Eukaryota > Metazoa > Chordata > Mammalia > Rodentia > Hydrochaeridae > Hydrochoerus > Hydrochoerus hydrochaeris. The sequence goes on along the minus strand of PVLA01010960.1, from coordinate 32,386 downwards.
AATGATATATTTTTTTCTTTAATACATGGGATTGAACTCACGACCTTCTACTTTCCAGGAAGACAATTGTGCAGTAAGCTAAACCCCCAGCCCAAAATAATATTTAATTTATTGAATTATTTTGGATAGTATTTTGAATATTATTATTTCTAGTTGCCCTTACCATTTCTTTTTTGATCCGCTGGTTGTTTATAGTCTGCCGTAAATTTGTGAATTTTACATTTGTGCTCTATTGTTTATTTCTAAATATGTTCCATTGTGTTTAGAAATGATGTAGTCATCTGCCTTTGTCTATAATGTTGGGATATTTATAATAACCTTTTAATAGGCAAAAGTTAACATGATTAAGTACATGGATAACTAAATAGTTTTGCCCTTTAACTTCTTAATAGTGAAGAAAAAGTAATGAGTGATGGGTGTAAGCTCATGTTCCAACAACAAATAAGTTACACAATGGAGAACAGAGTTCCTGACACCACCACCATCTTCAGGGAAAAAGTGCATCTCACTCATCTCAGGGGAAGAAGGAATTTTAGGAACAGAAAACTCTTCAACATCATCATAGCCATTTTCTGTGACAACTGCATGCTGTTCTGGAAATTCTGAAAACAGATAATGAATAATGTGGAAGAGCAAAATATGGATTTGGCAAGGCTTTGTAAGTCTCTTCAAATGAGAGAATCTATAGCTACCACAATCCAAGGTTGCTGAATGGCAGATATACAATATATTTATTTTAAAAACCATTAAATCCTTAAAAGATTCTAATATATTAAGGTAAATAATGTTTTATTAAAATATCCTCTCTAATTCCAGAATACATTAACAAATTTGTGCTCTGAGGTTCAAGTACTATGTAATAGTTATAAGACAGATTGAAACATGTGATATGTACATACTAGAAATTAAAGGAGATGAATCTGGAAGAAAGAATCCAGGCTATTCATGTATTTTTTTGTACCAGGAATTGAACTCAGGACCTTGTTTTTTCCAGGTAGGTGCCATGTTGCTGAGTGATATTGCCAGTCTTACCTATTTGCTTTCTGAAGCAGTAGCACATATGGAGTTGCCAGGGAAAGGAAGGCCTTGTTTGTATAAAAGTGAGATAGGTAGTCTCACTCCCCATTAGATGATCTGGGTTTTAGTCTGTACTAGTAATGTTTGACCTTTGAATCTCATCTCCACATAACCCCCCAAGTTATCTAATTTTACCACTTGGGAAATTTCCAGGGTGGACAATCTCCCTTCTTTGATTTTTTGTAGAGAAGAGCTCTGGGTAGATGGTAACAATAGGTTCCATACATTCCATGTATTTTAATTAATACTCAAGTTACCTTTCAAAAAATATCTCTAAATATTACTATAAAACAGGAATGACTGGTTTATCACTGTGCTCTATGCTGGCATAGAGTGATAAACCAGCATAGAGTGTTGTTTATCATCATGGAGTTTTTTATTGTTGCAATGTTATTTTTGAAAAAAAATAGCTTTTGCATTTATGGTCATTAATTTTCTGTATATTTGTGATTCTGTAGAAGTATCTGTGGAGGCCATGAACATAGAGCAGGACCTTTCCTATCCCAAGATCACAGGGTAATGATGCAAAAGCACATTATTTTACCCTGGGGAGAAGTAATCATCTCCATCCTAATCCCAGGGGAGCATTCTCCTCATATGAGGCTCTTCCTTCTCTTATAACCTATGAAAGAGGACTTGTGTCTACTACCTGGGTCAGACTCAGATTCTCCATTCTCCTCATTTTCCTCTGTGTAATAGGGGATCTTGGTCATGTAATCCTCAAACAGGTTTCCTGATTGGGAGGAAAACATCAGACAGAGGACAGAAGTAGGAGAAGTGCAATATTTCAGTTCAGAGAAATTTTGAGTTTACACACTTGCAGAGCAAGGACTTAGAGTTTCTACCTTAGAAAGAGGCTGATTATGGAAGGTTAGATTATATCTTCAAGTTGTAAATCTTTTTTAAATAAGAGGGGAAGAGGGTTTGAAATGAGGGGAGAGGAATGGGAAACAAGAAGTATCAATATATACCAGTTACACGTACAAATTCCATATGGTGAATGTTATCACTTTATATAACTAAAATGTACTAATGAATCTGACTCAAAAATTGTGGTGGCTGAAGACTCTAATCCAAAGGCAACTCATGACCAGAAAAGAACATAAGTCACACACCTGAGTTGTCAGCCAGGTCCTCCTTCTGTGGTTTTACCAGATAATCTATCTCCTCATAAAAGGCTTCATCCAAAGGATCTTCAAAAGTGGAAAAGGGATTGCTCCTAGAGGCATTTCCTCACAAAGAGAAAATATCTGTTTCCCTGTACTTGGTTTTGGGGACACTCCTCTGGGTTTTAACGTTGCTATGTTTATATTGTACTCTTAAAGGACAGAAGCAGGTTTTCTGGCTGTACATGCATCCTATGCCCAATCAAACTCTCACTATCTATATGGCAAAAGTAAATTTTTAGAGTTCCATATTCAATTCATAGTCAAGTGTTTTGAATCTTGAAATGTGAATAGAAGAACATATTTTTTCAGATAATGAAAACACAGACTAAAACCTGACTACTACCTTAAAGTCACACTTTGTATGATGCTTTCTGTTATACCTTATATGTAAAAGGTCACCGCCAAAGACTGAAGCTGGGATAGGGGACGGGTTTACTGAGGGTCTGACTTGGAGAGGTGTATTCTTTTCTTCCTTCCCTCACTCTTTTCTCTGATTTCTCACCTCTATGAGAGACAGCTTTCCTACACCATGCCATTCTGTCATAGAGTTTTTACCTTGGGGTCAGTTAAGCATAGACTAAATCCAATTAACCTTTGAGCCAAAATACAACTTCTACCTTTTTAATTTGCAGGTGTTTGTGCATTCTCTTCCAGGAATAGAAAAGTGGCAAACAGAAAATTGCCACAGACAGTACAGACTTTTCAGTCAGTGCATCTTGACTACAAGATTTATAAGCCTTTGAAACTGGTTTCTTTGAGAATTTTGGAAAGATTTAGAGATATTAGCTAAAGAAGCCTTAGAATGCTGCAAGCTGAGTAGGAAGAGATTTTGATGGGAGATTCTGCTCAGAGTTCAGAAGACAAGAATGATGTTAGGAATGCAGCCAAAGGACAAGCTCAAAGAGTTTCAGTTAGGAACAAGCATACCTTTTGCAGTGATAGAATACTTGTGTGTTATATCCTAGCAGAACACTTGTCTTCATTTTGTCCATGTCCTCCTGAGACTTTGTGGGAGACTGAGATTGTGGGTGTTGAATCTATTAATCTGGCAGAAGAAATTTTACTGAAGCTAGTATTTAGGCTGCAGCATGAGTTCAGCTGGCTGTTGTTCAAGAGATTTACAGTTAGAATGAGGATCAGAAAGGGACCAGCCTTTTGATCTGAAAAACTCTCAACTTCTCCAGAAAGAAAGGGACTGTATAGCTGGAGTCAAAGAGAGGGATCCTTGCTAAAAAGATTAGCATTAAAAAGAAAACAATGCTTTGCATCATTTTCAAGAGAAAAGTTGTAATGAAGACATATCAGTAATTGTTAAAACCCCACCTATCTCAGGTTCAAAACTGTAAAGTTTTAATTTGAGAAGAAGAGAGCCCCTGGGACACCTGCCCAAAAAGGGCCACCTGCAGAAATGGTTGATTTGATTTCATTTCACTTTGCTCAGCCCTCTAGGCCCTCAGGTTTAATTTATATCATTTCCCATGGATACAAGACTTCTTAGCCTATGGTAAACCTTGGTATAATCCATATTGCATTAATTTTACCAGCATGTGGGATGCTAGATTTATGGAATTATGGAGACTTCTATCCCTATTTCAAAGGAATCCCAAGAGAGCAGCATGTAAAGCTGAGAGTGAAACTAAAGGTAGAGTGGGCACTAGAATGTTGGACATGCCAGGAACATGAAACCTATGCCAAGTAAAGCCATAAGCAGTAAATGTAGCCAACTCAAGAGTAAGGGCATATAGGCCACAACCTTTGGGTCAGGTTCAAACGTAACATAACTTCTTCCAGGGTGTTGAACATGGAATAGGTTTTAATGTTTGTTCTGCTCAGTTATGTTTTTGCTTTGATTTCATATACCCTTATCTCTCTCTCTCTCTCTCTCTCTCTCTTAGAATGGTTATCTTTACTCTTTTCTCACAGATTTTGGAAATATTTAATTTTATTTTTCATTTTCATAGCAGCTCAGAGATAAAAGTTGCCTAGAATCTCAGAGGAGATTTTGGACTTAAACTTGTCAAAACTGCTGGCACTGTTAAAATATTAGTGACTCTCAGAGATATACTCTGTTCATTTTGCATAATAAGATGCACATGAGGCTTCTCAGGACAATGAGTTGAATGTCAGAGCTTAGATAAAAATGTATCCCATAATTCTTGTGTATGTCACTGAGGTCCTATATTTGTGAATGTTCTTATCTGCTGAGGAGTTCATAGCTGACTGTGCTGTTAGAAAGTGGGTCTGGGTGGAAGACGCAGGAGGCCAGGCACACCTTTGGAAGGAATACCTCCTTCACCAGTTCCTCAGTTTTTCTTTTGCTTTGCTGCCACATAAAGTAAACAGCTTTCTTCTGCAGTGAGCTTCTGCCATATAGTTTCTGGCTTGAAGCTAGCCAGCCATAGATTAAAATGCACTAAAGTGTGAGACAAAATAATCCCCTCCTCCTTTAAAGCTGTGAGAATCAGGTATATTTTCGCCAGTGATGGAAAAGTCACTGACACTTTCCTCAGAGAAATTCCAGGTTACCAGTAGCCTGAAGGCCCACCTCAGATTGCTGTTTTCCATCTGTGCATCTGGGTCCCCAGGATGATGAGGACCAGGGGGAGGAGGGCTCTCAGGATGATGTAGGTGATCTCAGGTAAAGAAAAGAAACCTGGAACAAGTGTTGAGCCTGAGGTGATGCCTGAGGAGGAAAAGAGTCTATCAGTCTTTAGACAAGATCAAAAGTCTATCTTCTCGAATGAGGATCTCTCTAAAATGAATTCCTGTTTGCGTGAGAAGCCCCATGGCTGCCATAATTGAATGAAATTTCCTGGTTACTTTGAAAAGTTGACCATCCAGCCTACTGCAATACTGCACAAATATGTCGATTCTGTATTACAGATGCATGAAAAACTAAACATGTCTCTGTGGCCTGACTCAAGGCAGAAGCACCACTTATTTCTATGGATGGGAATAATTGTCCTTTCCTCTCAAGAGAAAAGAAAGAAAATAGACTCACTCCACTTTGTTAGCTCATCAGACACACCATCATTGCATGTTTCTCTCCCAGATATCAGGAATTTAGAGCACAGCCTTTTCAGAACCATGGCATAGGGCAGAAGCTGGCTTTGAACACACACACGCCCACTGCCCCAGCCCATGCTCCTAGCCTTGCCACTCACCTGAGCACCTCACGTCTGGATCCCTTTCATGCTTGCAGTCACTCTGTCCTAAGGGCGCCCTGGCATAGTCCCACAGGGAGGACTCCCTGCCTCTGCACTGCACCTTATTTAGACAGATGCTTCCATTTCCTGGGCCAAATGCATGCTTTCCCAGGGCCTCCAAGGAATAGCCACAGCCCAGCTGCTGACACACCAGTTCAGCCTCTGCTAGACCCCAGGAGTCATCGCACACTGTGCCCCAGCAGCCTTCGCGCCACACCTCCATGCGTCCTGAGCACTAGCTGTCTCCTCCTCTGAGCCTCAGCTTCTGTCTGGAAAGGCATCAACACTTCATCTTACTGTCTTGGTGGAGGGAAGGAGCCACTAAGGGACACAGGAAAGCAAGAAGGTGCCCAGGTACCTGTGCAGGGGGCAGACTCTGGACAGCTCTTAGGTCTCAGTCCTACAGAAGGAGACAGTGGAATAGAACTGAGTCAGGAGTGACTGGTCTTGGTCCTCTCTCAAAACAAAGATCTCTAAATCTTGAGTCTAATTCAGATGGCCATGATGCACAACAGACTGTAAAATGAGTCCAGCAGTTTGGTTGCTGAGGCATCTCTGGGCCATATATTTATCAACATTTCAAATTATTTTTTTATTTAATTTGCATAACACTGCACATTCCCACACCAAACACAAACTAAAATATGCACAGATACATACACATGTCCAAAATAAAGCTCCATTAGAGGAAAGATCTCACATGTCTCAATTCCTTTGCTCCTGTTTTAGGAAAGTGTGTATCATGGTGGTGTATGTTATCAATAAATAAATACAGAGAATTTGCTCTATGTGCTGTGAATAGGGAACTGTAAACATTTATTGAATGAATATAAGAAGTGTTAATCCTGCTAAATTAAATTCAGTTCACTTCTTGATATTCAGAAAGAAAGAGAATAGAAATCATTGGCATTGATTTGTAGTAATATACACTGAGCATTGAAATATAATTTTAAAATTTACAAAAGTGATTTGCATTCAAAATTTCATGAAGATTTAATGGACTTTGTAAAAGTTACAAAATAAGAAAAATTATAATTCTGTAAAGAGAATAGAACAATTACTCCTAAGGGAAGATGGCTAAGTGGAAAATACTTGCAGGTAAGATGAGTTCGGAGAACTCAAAGACCCTCAGTTAAATTAACACATGACAGGACACTGAGATAGCAACTAAAAAAGTAAATAAAAGAATTGAATTCATGAGAAACAGATATGAGTCCCTCAAAATTCAACTAATTCATGTATATACATGGTACTTGTCCAAAATTCTCAGAATTGTACATATTTTCTATATTGTCCTATCAAATCTCCTTCCTATAGTAGAGAACATGTTTGAAAAGAATGAATAGACCTCTGTGCAGTGTTTGTGAAAAAGAAAAACTGTTAAAGAGAAATTTTCTTTTTAAAACTTTGTTCTTTTGAAACTGCCTAACTCTGTAACTGCTTCATAGCTTTGGAATTGTGTTCTTGATTCCTGTAACCACAAAAAGTGCAACCAAACTTATAGGATGCCTGATTGCACCATTGTACCAAGTTTCATAAACCAATCTCTCCTTGTAACTGATGATCTCACCCTGCTGACTAATTAGATCTTCCAGGATGTTCTGTCTCACCTTTGTAACTCAACTCTTCCTTGTGCATCATATGTAAAACCTAGGTCACCAGAAATCGGGATTTGATATTCTGGGAATGATCTTTACCAGTGCCTGTCAAAATAAATACATTTGTCTCCAAACCTTGAGTATCATTTTGATGTTTCTGCTTGCTCTTGCTATTGCTCAGTTAAAATGTCAAACATTTTACTGCCTCTTCACATCTTTAAAAACAAAACAAAGGATAAAAACAGTACAGAATTTCAAAACAAAATAATAGGCAATTAACACTAGTTAATATATTGCCTATTGTTCTTAAAATAGTTGTTCAAATTACAAAATATAGGCATGAAATAAAAAACAAGCTGTGAAAAGAAAACAACTTTCAACCCAGATTGACATATACTGAAAAACTATTTTCCTTCATGTCTTTTTATAGAAAAATATTACTAAGGTGTTCTGTTTTGTGTTTGGATGTCCTTCCCAAAGTTTCATGCTGCCACGGGGGGCAGGTTTTTGGAGGCACTTGAAATTAGTTTGTGTTTATTCGTGTTTCAATGTTGGGATTAAGGTTTTTGGGATTCAGGCTGGGTGAATTCTGGATCAGTTCACTTACAGGATTGCACCACTCTAATCCTGGCAAACTGGATACCACATAAGGGACAGAATGAGGCTTGATTTTTCTCTTTTGCTCTTACTTTTGCTGTCTTCTGCCACCATAAACAGTTGCCCCTGTCCCATGTGTTACCCTGCTTGGAGCCAGACTATTATGAACTGAGACCTTTACAAACTGTGAGGTAAATAATTTTTCCCCCTTTAACTTTGGGCATTCAGTATCTTGTCTTAGTAACAAGAGAAAAACAGATAAGACACAAGACACACTGTTTTACTTTAATTACTTTCAGTTTACACAGGGAAAAGAGAAAAAAGTGAGGAAAAAGAGTCAAAGAAGAATACAAACATTTGTGAAATATTTATCTTTATATTTCACTCCACCATGATCTTCAGAGAAGTCTTAGCACATTACTAAAGATAAAACTGAGTGAGGTCTGTGTGTGTCTTTGTGTGTGTGAGACCATACACAGAGGCAGAAAGAGAGAGAGAGAGAGAAGAGACAGTGAAGGGGAGGAACAAAAAATGTAGAAGGAAGTGAGAGAGGACTATCAAACACAAAACAAGGGGAGATGGAAAGAAGAACAGAAGAATGCAACAAATATGTGCTTTTTAATCCTGTATTTGCATGTACTTTAATCTAATGTACATATTGTAAACAAATATTCACAATTTTTTATATAACTATGAATATAAAAATGGAAATCATTGGTTTTAAATTGTTAAGTAAAAAGATAATATAACAATAATATGCATTGATATTGTGAAAAGAAATAAAAAAAGATGTTTATTTTTATGGAAAAATGAATTTTGAGATGTTTCTCTAAAATAGTTAACTATCTATAACTCAGGGTATTATTAGTGAACAGGAGATGGTATGATATGATGAACTTATCTCTTTACATTTTTAAATATCTTTTCAATATACAATAAATGAATCATAACTTGTATTTTAAGTGAAACAGAAAGGGAATGGTGTTTCTTGAAACATTAAATAACTGGCATGAAAAGCATAAACTCTCTAGAGATCAGCAGCTACAAATCCAGTAATAGCAATAGTGCCCATTTCCGGGTGAGAAGGAGACTTGCATGGAAAGGAAGGTGGGCTGGCTATACCTCCCTTCCTCCAGTGCTCTTTTACCAGCAGACTGCATCATGCACTTCCAGGGGACCTGTATGGGTGAGGCACTATTTTAGAGTGAAAATAAGCCAACTCTTTACAGTCTTCACTTATTTGAGAGGAGCTTTCAGAGCGTCTCATCCCTTTTCTCTAGTAAACAGCTGCAAAACTTGAGGACAACCTGTTACATGTTCCCTTGTATGGATGCTAAATACGATAGTTACATATGCCTTGTGACATACCTTCCAATTGCTTTTGCACTTGAGACACAGAATGACATGTGCCACTGTCACCTCTGAAGTCATGTCAGTCTGTCACACATCACATTAATCACTTTGGTAATTAAATATATTTCCACCATGAAATAGGTAATATAAAATGGAAAGAATACAAAAGAGGAAGCCACTGGAGACCACTGAAATAACCCAGACATCTAAAATAATAGTGAGATTGAAGGAGTAGAAGGATTAAGGAGGTCTTTTAGATAGAGATAGGAGAACTTCCTATTATATTGAAATGGGAGAGAGAAAAGGAGAAATGAAGGTGAATTGAGCATGTCATTAAATAATAAGAGAGATACTGAAATAAGAGCTGGTAGAAAAAGTGAGAGAAGAAACTAAGTAGGTAGAAACAATCATTTTATTTTGCAAACTAAATTTGAGATGCTTTTTAGGTGTCAAGTGATGACATTCATTAATCATGAAACACCAGTTTGGAATTCAGGTCAAAATGGACTGTGGAATTTATATTTGGGAGCTGCTGATATGAAGACAGCATGTGAGGCCATGAAACTCAGAGTCATTTAGGGGAGGAGCACCATAAAGCAAGTATTAGAGAGTCAGAGGCTCAGCCCTCAGTGGGTCTCAATATAGCAGTTGAGCAGAGAAGTTGTGGCGAAAGAGAAATGAATAAGAAAAGCAATTGATAAGGCCAAATGATCACAAGGAAAAATGTAAGGGAGAGAGTGTCAAGTTGTTGAATGGTTCTGAGAAGTCAAGAACAATTAGAATATAATTTTCTGCTATGTTTTCGTTTTCTTACTGATTCTGAGGAGTAGCAGTGTCTAAGATTTAATTGGAATAAGTTCTGCATTACCAGCTACAAAAGGTGAACATAGTGACTACTGACAATTCTTTTGGGAGGTTTCAGAGGTCATGAGGAGGAAAAAGAGTTGAGTAAGATTCTCTCTCACACTCTTTCTGCTTTAAAAATTTTCTCAACACCTCAAAGGCACTGTGAATTTTGAGGTCCCATCTCTGTGTTTGCATTGCTCAGAAAGTTTATCAGAATATTAGTTTATGCTTCAAATGCTTGACTCAATCTTTCTGATATTTTTCAAAAAAATTGTTATCAGCCCATGTGTATCTATTTCTGCTTGAAACAAGAAAGGAATATATGGATTAAATAGTCTAAAACTCAAAATTCATTTTGTATACGTATTGAAAACAAGCACTCACACACAAAAACATGAAATTTTCCTAAAAGAAACCTACAGAGGTGATACAAACACATATAAATAGACCATAGATCATCTGTGCCTGTGACATAAGCTGTGTCCCATTGAAGAGAAGATGTTTGTTTCCAAGCATCAGAGGGACACTCCTAGAGAGAGGCATGAGCATTTTGACACTGGATTCTGTCCACCCCCTGGGGTCTAGAACCTTCCCTGGCAGGAACAGAAACGTTGAGGCTCCTACTGTCCCCACAGCCAAGCTGTCTCCAGATCACATACAAAATCATATCTTCCATGGGGCTGCAGCAGACACTTCCTCAGGTTCCACTGTAGAAAATCTCCAGCTAGCCAGAGCATCCCTGGTCCTTGCTCACCTTCCTGAGATCTAGGAACTCTGAAACAGAATGGAGCACAGAAATCAGGCAACCTTTCTTTAGTGCACTTTTTACTTTATAAGGAGTAAAAACTCATTGTTGACTATTCTGAGGAGATAAACTTTACATGGAAAATCTGAAACTTTGCCTTTTGCCTATTTTGAAATCACAAATCTGTTATTTGATTACTGCCACAGTGAAGTAGAGAAAAATGAAAGGCAGAGATTCTGATGTGAGGGCTCTGCAGGGAGCAAAGGCTGAATCTTGAATAAACATCAGAAAGACTCTGTGGAAGTACTAAGTGCAGTGGAGGGAAGGCAGCATAGCAGTGCACTGAATATGTTCACTTCCTGAACTTTGGAGTCTATAACTGCATTTCCTTACTTGGTGAAAGGGCCTTGCAGATCAGATTAAGTAAAGGCCTTTCAGTTGTGAGATTTTCCTATTAATCTCAATAGTTAGATTTCTGGTTTAACTAGGTGAGTCCCAATGTCATAACATTCTTATACTACATCCTTACTATCAGAACATATTTTTATGATGTTGGTTACAGGGAGGTGTTACCACAGAAGAATGGTCAGAGAATTTTAAGGCATCTGGTTTGAAGGAGCTAAGGAATACAGTCAGTTTCCAGAAGTTAGAAAAGACATGGATATGAGTTTTCCCTGGATATCAGAGGAGGATATTCCTGCTGATGCTTTGTTTTCAGCCCAACCAGATGTCACCAGTCTTCTAGCTAAACAAGTGTAACAATAATTCATGTCGTTTGAGGTTACTAACTGTGTGGTAATTTGTTACAGCAAAAATATAGTCTAATACAGTGGGACTTAACATTTGTATCCACAGGGAACTGATGAACACTGTAGGGAATGTATGTCAGGAGACAGAGATGAGAAGGAAGGACAAGAAGCTCAAATGAAAGAGGAAGTGATAGTATCTCTTCTTTTCTTTCACTAGATAGAAAAACACCTGGGAAGGAGCCTTCCTCTGAAACTCTCATTGTACCAAGATAGACCATTCTGGAGACCCTCCCACCTCCACCCATCTGTGGACAGTGTGAGCACAGACAGAAAACACCTGAGAAGGAGTCTTCCTACCCCTTCACCATTCAGCTACTGTCTGAACTCTCATTTTATGGTCAGAGGCCACCCTGGAGACCCTCCCGCCTCCTCCCATTGTGGAGAGTGTGAACACAGACCTGAGCAGATGACCCCTGCATTCTCCTTATGCCTGCAGTCATGGTGTTCCCAGCCCTGGGAAGAAGGGCAGTTCCACATGTGGGCCTCCTCTCCAGTGCAGTTCAGCTCATCCAGCAAGATGGACCCTGACCTCTGACCAAAGTGAGCAGAGACTGTGGTACTGAGGGCTACTCCACAGCCCAGCTGCCTGCACAACACGTGGGCATCACTTAGGTCCCAGCTGTCATCACAGATGGTGCCGCAGGATCCGTGATGCAGGATCTCTACTCTCCCTGCACAGCAACTGCCCCTGTTCACCAGACACCAGCTGTCGTCTGTGGAGAGACAGTCAGGTCAGTGGTGCTGATGCAGGAAGGAGCAGATTTTTCCTGGGGATGTCCTCACCTGAACAATTGACATCCTGTACCTCTGAGGCTATGGAACCTGCTGGGTCAGACAGAGAGTCCTTGCACGGGGGTAGAAGCTGGCTCTGGTTTCCTGAACACAGGGTAAAAGAGCAGGAACCTGAGTTACATTATTGATGTCTATTGATGGTATCTAGGATAGCAGCTGTGAAACAGGAGCAGTGATTTCCTGTCTTTGAGCTCAGTTTCTAAATGCACACACTTACTGTTGACTAGACCAGATTTTTTTGTTTAAAGTTAAACACTAAGAATGACTAGGAAAGCAAGAGTATCATTATTTGAGAGTTACATTATTTGAAATCAATATATAGCTCCTAAGACAGCAAGACTTTTTGAGCCAAAATATGATTGGGATATAATAGTCCAGGGGAGTCTTCTTCTCTTTGAGAAATCTACTAATTCACTAGTAATTGCTAAGACATGAAAAACATCAACAGAGTATTCAACAGATTTGCAGTGCTTGGCAACACATATGTAACTCAAAGTTCACGGAGGAGAACCACATACATTGGTTAAACAACCAGATATGTGAAACATGTTAAAATATGTTAAAGAACCAAATATGTGTGTCACAGAAGAAAAGATGAACTAAAAGTGTGTTACAGTTCTAAAGAATGTGTGCAGTTTCTAACCACTTCATTTATTTTAGAAAATATTTCTTTTTCTTTTTTGGGTACCGGGAATGGAACTCCTGACCTTGTACTTGTCAGACAGGTGCCAAATTGCATTTATGTTTTCTGTTTTGTTTTTTATACCAGGGATCAAACTCATGACCTCGTGCTTGCCAGGTAATAAGCTGCTGAGCTAAATCCCTGGCCCCAAATTGCATTTATGTAAGGTAGACTTTGTTAACTGACTGTGATATTATAGTATTTACTATTTTTATTCATGGTCAAAGTTCAAGCAGAGAACATTATGTACTATTCTAGGTCTATATTCTTAAAAATAACAATTTCTTCAGATACAAAGAAAGACTGCATGTGTTCTACTCACATTAAATGATACTAAGGACAGATAGAACAGTTGTCTGCCAACTGAATTAAACACATCTGCTTGAATTATTTACTGAGCAAAGTATGCTTGGGAAAAAGGGTAAAATCTGGATGAGGCTTCATCTAAATAACTGTATTATCACAAGATTAAGTTATGCCACTTGGCAGTTGCATATGAAGAAAATCTTTATTTTAGGAATAAATGGAAATCATGCCAGTCATATTTTTGTAACTGGTCATTCAGAAACTACACATGTTTAGTGAGGAATGGGGCAGGCGAGGGACAGAATATAGCAAATATAGAACAATACTAATAATGGAGAATCTGGGAAACATATTCTTACAACTTGTCCACAATTATGAAATTTTGTAAAAGATATTTAAAAAAAACACTAAACAAGAAAGTTTAAAAGAATCTTAAAATCATCCAGTAGGACATTTTACTGAAAGGACTATGAACAGTATCAAAATCATTGAATAGAAGAAAACCCAATGAAGGTGTTTAAAACCTCTAAGGCAAAATAAAGACCTAAATAAATTGAGGTCTAGGATATATAGATGAATGTGGAGACTCAATATTATTAATCATTTCCAAATTCATATAATGGTTAAATTGATACACATTTAGTATAAAAATGTGTTTTGGAACAAAATATGACAAGGTGATATTATATTTTATATAGTAAAAGAATGGCTAACACTTTCAACAAAAAAGCAAGAAAATTAAAAACTGTTTTCAGCTGTATGAACATAATATAAAGTTATAATGAAGATGATATGTATTAAGAAAAAGGCAGACAAATGACAGATTGGAATAGAAAAGAATATAGAAACAGAATGAGTGACACATGCACAGTTTTTGAAAATAATGTGACTACATGGAGAGAGTTATCTTTTTGGGAAAGTATTCTGAGTCAATTGAGTCTAAGCAATCATGAGAAACTTTTCCTCATACTATGCACACCAAACACAGTATCAACCCAGAGTGATTATAAAATAAGATGCAAAGAAAAAGTGATTAAATATGCTTCGTGAATTTTTATGATTTCATACCAGGTAAAATTTCTTTACATAATACACAAGAATACTAAAGATAAAGGAAAAATTTGATAAGTCGTGTTTCTCTAAGAATTTGACTTTGAAAAAAGACCATATCATCTAGAGAGTTAAAATGAAGTAGTTAAAAACTCAAAATAAATAAATATGTATTTGGATCTAAAATCATTTGCATGGTAATCTGTAACCTATATTTGTAGTATTCAAGAATTTGAAACAACTCAAATCTCTACCATAAATTCAATAGACACATTCAGTGGAATAATATAAGCGATAGACCTTCTTTGTCCTTCTGATCACTCCTAGATTGCCATCCACTTTTACAATTAGCACAGCTACTACTTTTTTCCAGGTTCCTGCTGCATGGAGTATTGTTTCCCATCCTTTGATTCTTAGTCTGATTTTTGTTTGTGTTGAATATTTTGCGCATGCAGCATATTGTTGGATCTTGTTTCTTGATCCATTCCTCTAATCCTTTTTTTTTTTTTGATTGGTGAATTGAGACCACTCACATTGACGCTTATAACTGACTGGTATTGAATTATTTTCTTGCTGTTGGTTCTCTTTCTTTTCCAGCTATTTAATTGTTCACCTTGTCTCATTGATTCACTCCTTTGGGCATTTTGACCCTGTTATCTTCATTGTCTGTTTCTAGGATATCTTTGAAAAGTTTTTGTAGTGTTGGATTGGTGATCATGAATTTCTTTATGTCTTTATTATCATGGAAGTATCTTATTTTGCCATCAATTTGGAAACATAATTTTGTGAGATATGTCAGTCCATGTTGGAATTTGTTTTGGAACCTTGAGACACTTCACTTTAACCTCTTCTTGACTTCAGGGTTTTTGTTGAAAAGTCTGCTGTAATTCTGATGGGTGATACTTCATAGGTGATTTGTTCTTTAACAGCTTTTAAGATATTGTTGTGTTGAATTTCTGGGATATTGACTATTGTATATTCTGCTCAATTTTTTTTCTTACCATGGCTATTTAGGTTTACATGCCTCATTTATTTGAAAGTCAAATTGTTACAAAATTTTCTTCTATTGCTTACATAAATTTTTTTAATGCTCTTTGTGCTACCTTCTGATTTTTCATTGATTCCAGTCAATCATATATTAGTCTTATTAATATCATCTAGAAGTTGCTGGATCAAATTTTCATGAGCCCTTGCTTAATTTATAGGTATCTCTCCTTAGTTCATCACCCCCCACAAACCTACATTGTAGATCTGATATTCTGTCTTCACACTTGCATATTCTGCTGTGTAAAGCTTAAAATCACTTTTAATCTGCAGTATTTCTATCTGTAACTGTTTCATGGATTCCTGTTCTTTATTATGTTGAGCATTCATGATTTGCCTGTCTTTTGTTAACTAGTCATCAGTATTTTTTTTATATTCAGTAATCATTTGTATTACTGGGGTCATTATCTCTTTGTGTGCAATCATGTATGTTATGAATTTGCCAATGTTCTCACTGATCTCTTTTGTTTCTTCTATTGCTATCATTTCAGATACTTCAGGTGCAGTTAAAATTAATGCTGTTCTGCTCACACTAATAACAAGGTAAATCCCAATCATAATTTGAGTCAAAGAAATGTTCAGGGTGCACCCTGTATTTTTAAATAAACACACTGTGTTTTAAATAAGCTTAGTGGGACAAGTTAAAGTGCTTTCTTTGCAAGAGATGTGAACACACTGATTGGTGAGACTCACAGGTTATTGCTGGGTTAACATTCTTTTTGGTGATATGCATAAATGTACCTAACACAGTTTTACATTTATTTTAAGCATGGTTCTGTATGACTTGAAATTAAATAACAACATGTATTTTTAAATGTTTCCTTGAATATTTTTTACCTTGATCTGATTGCTTAATAAGTAAGAAGTCTATGTCACTATAGTCTTGAAATCAGTTTGGCCTGAAATCTTCTATCAAAGATGTGGGACTTCAGAAGCATCTGAGCACTACTCAGCTACTTACATTGCTTACTGTCTTACCTGAGCAGACCACAGAGGCTGTGTGCCCATGGGCACAGGCAGGAACACCCAGGGCCATCCCAGGGCAACTCCACAAGAAGGACTCATCTCCTGAGCAGTAGAATTGGTCTTTCCAGGTCTCATGACCTTCTTCCACAAAGTATGCTCCTTTTGGGGTGGTGACAGCAACTGTACAGCCTATCTGGCAGCACAGGACATCAGCATTAGCCATGCTCCAGTGGGACACACAGAGTGTTCTCCACCCCACAGAAGTGTTCAGCTCTGTCTGACCCTTAAACTGAGAGTTACTGTTTTTCATTAGCTGGACTTTGGTGAACTCTAATAGAACAAGTCAGTATTTCAGCAATGTCTAATATATATATATATATATATATATATATATATATATATATATATATTTACCACAACAGTGTATTGAGGAAGGTTCAATTCTTGCATGATGGTCTTACCTGAGTAAATTATTTGAATGGTCTACCCATGGTAGCAGCTGCCTCCATGGCAGGGCACTCTGGGGCAGAACTGTAGCTTAGCCTCCTGCCCCACACATAGGAACTGTTCAGCCCACACCCATCCAGTGTCCTCTCTAATGGATACATCTCCCAGTACAGATGCAGCCTTGCCACACCCCAGCTCTGCACAGATGATCTGGGCAGTGGGGAGTGTGACGTTCACATCTGATACTGGAATCCAACTTCCTCCAGAATTCACTTCCACTCACTCTGAGCAGGGCCCTTCTCCAAACAGATGCCCGTATCCTAAAGGAGGCAATAATAATAATAATAATAATAATAATAATAATAATGGTAAATAAATAAAATAAAAAAATAAAGAGAAAATCAAAAAGGTGAAAAATGTCTAGACCTGGAATTTGACAGCATTGTATGACAGTCAATAATATGGAAGTTTCCTTTTACCGGGGGTTGGGCATGTGTAGAGAATTCAATAGGTGGAGTGAAAATGATTCTTGCTTATGAACTGTCTTAAAACAGATTCAGAAGGAATATGCACATTGGTTCTGAATAGCTGAATATAAGGAATAGGTAGAATAAGCATAGGTATAGTTATGGATGTAGATGTAAATGCTGATGTAAATATATAGATGTAGGTATAGGTATAAGTCTAGATATATTTATAAAGACATGTCATTTTCTTTTCCTATGTGTCATGACTGCCTGTGTGTTTGTGACAATCTATTTCATTTTGTAATTTATGTATTTATTTACTATTTACTCAATGTAAACTTAATGTAGAAAAAGAACTTGCTTGCCTAAAACACTTATAAATATATTTTAATGTCCATATAATAATGATAACATAGTTAGTCAGTAATTTTGACATTTATGCATACCTTAACATACACATTTATTTCCATTTTTGACATAAAATTGTGCACAAAATATTTTGATGCTGAGGGATAATCTAGCTTCATTACAAAATGATCTCTATTATTTAAGCAGAAAGAAAAATTAGAATCTGCATATGAAGTGATTAAGGCATTGTGCAATCTTTCTCTCTCTCTTCATTTTTGAGAGACTTTTCTTGCTCCTAGACAGTAATATTTGAATGTATGTGTAGTTACATGTTAAAGATGATCAGAACACAATTTTGAGTTTGAATTTAGAGCTCTTAGGAGGCATTTGAAGATTGATAAGGACTCATTCTGTAACAGTATTTGTAAAGAAGAATTTCAGCATGGATAGATTTTTTCAACAGAAAAATGTATTCAGCAGTATTTTGTTTTTCAATTAATCTCTTAGTATTACTTAAGAGAAATAGAATGAATTTAACCCCATCTTCTTAAATAGTGACTCTAGTAATTATAGTTAAACATGCTTGTATATTTTTATGATATTGATATGTTACAATGAAGTCTTAGCTTCTGAAGGGTTTCTATAAGATCATTTCAGTCTATGTCATGATTAGAAAGGGATGATTGTAATATTTTTTACATGTAATGTCTGAATACAGACAAGAATTTCAACCTAATACAACTAATCTTACAATCATATAAAATTAAAGTTAATGAGACCAGCAGTAGTGTCATTAATAAACAGGCATCAATATTGCTGTACAAGTGCAATACTGATCATGTTCCTGTTCTTAGACAAAGCAAAATCCCTGAATGCCAATGGATGCACCCTTATTTCCTCCTTTATATCTCCTGTTTTCCACTCGGGTGTCCCAGGACATTAATCATCACTATAGCAAAATCACTGAGGGTGGCTCGTTGTGCAGGGGTGAATTAGCACTGCTAGCTCAATTAGGTTTTCAAACTTGTTTGCAGTTTATTTTTAACCTTTTACTTTTTGGTTAGATTAAGCAGTGCATTTTTTTACCTTAAAAAGAAAAAATAAAAATAACAAAAACCAGAAAGTCGAAACAGGTTAGTAGGAGACTTATAGTAATTAATACATTGCATATTATTGTCTACATAATAGTTACTCAGAGTAAAAGATATAGGCATGACATCTTGTCCAAACAGTATTAGTATAAATCTTTCTTTTCAATGAGTTAAGAGAAACAAGCTGTGTAACTGTCTTAACTATCTTGTGTGTAAATACGTTTTTCCTTTTTCCCTTTATATCTGTCTCCTTTCTCTGATCACAGTCTGTCTTTTCAACAGTTTCTTTCCAATTCATGTCCTCTTTTGTGAATTCTGGAATTTATTCATTCAGTTTCTCACACTAGTGAGATAATATGATGCATAAACATATGGGGCTGAAACGTTTCACATATAAGTATGGTCTGGAGTTGCACCCCTTTGCCTATAAAAAGAAGGAAGAGGGCCAGAGAGTTAGTTCAGTGGCTCAAGCACTTGCCTGGTAAGTGCAAGGTTGTGAGTTTAATACCTGGCACAAAAAAAAGAAAAGAAAAAAAAAGAAAGAAAAAATCAAAACAAAAACAAAGGAAAAAAGACACAAATTCAAGCAATTAGGAATGAAAAGGGAAGTCATGATGGTTCACAGTGATTTCCACAGAAATCCAGGAGATTGTCAATACCTACAGTGAGGACATATATTCTAATAAGATGGAAAACACAGAAAAGATGGACAGGTTCCTACATACAATCAAATTTCCAAAACCAAATCAAGAAGAAATGGAAATTATAAATAACTAAATATTAGTCAATAAAATTGAAAATAAAATAAAAAATATACCAACAATGAAAAGCCCAGGACTGACAGAGTCACTGTTGAATTCTACAAGAAATTTAGACAAGAACTGAGGAAAATAATGATGAAACTTTTTAAAGAAATTGAAAGGGAAGAAGTACTTGCAAAATCATTCCCAGAAGCAAATATTACCCTGATTCCAAAACCAGAAAAGAACACAACTAAAAAAGCAAACTATAGGCCAATCTGCCTAATGAACATAGATGTAGTAACCTTTAATAAGATACTGTCAAGAAGAATGCAGCAAATCGTAAAGAAGAATATACATTATGATCAAGCAAAATTCATCTCAGTGATTCAAGCATCATTCAACATAAGGAAATCAATAAATGTATTACAACATATTAACAGAACCAGTGACAAAAATCACATGATCCTCTCAGTAGATACAGAAATATTTGATAAAGTCCAATACCCATTCATTAAAAAACCCTACAGAAAATTGGAATAATAGTCTTTATGTCAACCTGAAAAAATCCATCTATGACACAACATAGCCAACATTATACAGTCAAAAGCTGACAGGTTTCACTCTAAAATCAGGAACAAGAGAAGAATGTTCATTATCACCATTCCTATGCAATACAGTTCTGAAAACATTGCCAAAGCAATTAGAGAAGAGAAAAAAAAAGGAATAAAGACTGGAAAGAAAAAAGTTGAATTATCGTTGTCTGAAGATGACATGATATTCTATAGAGAAAACCTCCAAAATTACACCACACTGTGCATTTCTAACTCCCAAGAAGACAGATGAAATTCTAAATTTGAATGAAACACCACCACCATTTTGAAAGTCCTCTTTTAGAGGATTCTGGAATATTTGGTTAAAGTCTGCTCTAGTTGAATTGTTATGATAGTAACTACAACTTTGACAATAATTTCTTGTCTTCTGCCTTACCAGGTTTTTGAGGTAAAATGGCACTATTTTCATTCATTTTTCTTATATTTTGTTTATTCATTTAAGAACTCACTGAAAAGTTGAACTGAGGAATCATATGCTATTTATTTCTCTTTCTGCACAGGCTATAATCATCACAAAATTTCAAATTTTGAATTGTCTGGTTGATTCATGTAGACCTCTAACATATGGACAAAAAATGTCCAGTTATTTCCTCAGTGCAGTCTTCTTACTTAATTCTTGGAGTGGAATATATCATGGCTTGACCATAATGCAAAAAAGCCTCATATGGTGAACATTTACCTTCAATTACCATTTTTCATGTGGTGAAATGATGACATGTGCCCTCTCCCTCTGAGTTGTAAATGACATTTGTATTTGAATTCTTTATTGGAGTTTTGAAATATAATGTAAAGTCAACTTATTTAATTCATTTGTTAAAACACAAGACATTAAATGTAATGCATAAGATTCTTCAAAAAATTGGATCAGGGGCTTCTGATTTAGTTCAGCAGCATAAAGTGCCTGCCTAGCAAGCACAAGGTCATAAATTCAATCTCTAGTAACAATACAAAACAGAAAAACTAGCATTAGAAGTCTTATTTAACCCAGTTATTCCTCTCTCAGTGTTTTCCCAGAAAAATTGAAAAAGTCATGCCACACAAATATATGTTCACTCACATTTATAGCAGCACAATTTTAATTAGCTAAATCTTGGAAACAAACAAAATGCCCATCAACTGCAAAATGGATAAAAAAAAGTTGTGGTATTTTTATACAATGGATTATTATTTAGCTATAAAATAGGATAATCATGAGGCTTTTATAGGCAGATGGAGATAACTTGAGACCATACGCATAAGTGAAATAAATCAAACTCACATTTATATGTAGTATTTTATGCCTTGTATAAAAAATAATGAAAATCTGAGAGCAATAAGATCCAAAAGATACAGTAGATATTGTAATAATGAAAGGGAAAGAAAAAACTCAAATGGACAGAACAAATAGAATATGAGAAAAGAAAAGACAAAGAAAAGAAAAATTATATGTATGTTGGTAAACATATATAAATGTATATATGTGTGTTTGTGTGCTAGATAGATAACTATACTACTAATCTCTCTTAGTTCATCAGAAAGAACAGTTTATGCTGTCATTGACCGATCACTTTGTGTATAGATTTTGTAACCTGAGCAACTAGTTCTGAGATAAAAGTGTGCAATATATTACGTAGTGTTAATTCTTTATTTTTTTGAAATTCTGTACCCTTTCTTTTTTATATTTTGCTTTTTAAAATAAAAAAATGAAATACATAGCATTGGATCTATCAGTAACAATTCTTATTATAAATAGCAGAAAGCAAAATCAATCATGTTTGATACACAAAGCTGGAAGAGTTCACAGAAAATAAAATTTCTCAAGAAAGTGCATAAGAAATGGGGATTTGACTCTTCCACAATTTTCTTTTACATTTGGCCTTTACAAAGCCTTTTCCATACAGCCCAGTGTCTGCAAAAGAGACAGAATCCTCAATCACATAAAAATCTTGCAGTATAAGACTTACAAAAATGCTTCTACTTTTTACACCTCTAATCTGTATAGGGAGTTTTGCCCAGAGAAAATGAATCCTTTTAGTCTCCTCATTAGAAGAATTATATAGCTCAATATCCTAGGGATTCAGCAGATGAAAGATGACCATGCTGATGTTATCCACATCTTACCTTTGTCTCTTTCTTGTGGCCCAGGTAGAATTCACTATCCTGCTGTAGCTGTGAGTGATCTGCCTCTAATGAACCTCTGAGTCTCTTGTCCTAAGCCTCACCTCTGATTATCTGTGTCTTTATCCTTTATTCCAGTCTGTTATTAATTCTTGGAGATAACACAATGTTTTGCTTGTAAAAATCTCTCCATCATACTTATGATACTTTGTCACTCAGATCCACAAAGATCAAAGTTTCTTTTTTGAAGAATAAACTAGCCTTTTGGCCTTAGACTTTTCATTCCCCTTTTCCAACCACAAGTGTTTACCATGACTGTTATTACAGGTTTGGCATGTCCCACAAAGCCCAGTGATAAAGGTTTCCTGCTTATCACATTTTGCTGTTAAGAAGTGGTGGAAATGTTATGGGATGGAGAGCTTTATGTCATGGTGGCATGTCCTACACAGGGAATTTCAGAGTGAAATCTTTTGCAATCTCTGTGTGTCTCTCTTTTCGTTCTTCAATTTCACTCTCATTAACTAATCCACCAACACATCTCCATGATTGCACTAGAAAAAGCTATATAATGTAATCTTTTACAATAATATGTATCCACTAAGACTTTATTACATCCAATACTGATCTTCTAGCACTTGGATAAGTGTATCTTCAAAATTTGAGTTTGTATACATGCTTTGAAAGAAAAGTATTGAATTTATTGTAGTATTTATGGAAAGAGAATGTATGATCCAGGAATTGCATTCCCAGTTCTTTTGTCTTTACTCGACTTATGTCTAAATTTATAATAGTCCTTCAATTTCACATAAATTCATAAAACTTTGCATCTTATTCTCAGAACCATACAGCTACTAATCTAGAATAAAATAGTGTCTTATGCCATATACATAGAAACTCAGTTTGACTAAGGAAAATGGAACTTAGAAAATGTTACCTTTTCATATGGCAGGTTTGCTATTGCTGAGGTATTGGGGAAGAATTGCAATTGATTTTAATTATACATAAGTGATAAAAAGAAAAGTAAGGAAGTTTGGTTCTAATTTCAATATTTCTAGACTATGGTAAAACCAACACACTGTCAAAGTGATAGCCACTAGTAGACTACTATAAGATCAAGTAAGATCTCTGGAAGAGCAGGTAACACCACTAGAGAAGAAAAGAAAATCAATTAAGACTTGTAAGTACAAGTTAAATGAGTTTCTTCACCCTTACCTTCTTTGAACAGTCAGGCTCTATGGATGGACTTGTGAGTACTCTAGGGCACATTCAGCAGAATTCCCTGGAGCTCTTTATTCTTCTCCGAGCCAAGGAACAATGTACTGACCTTACCTGGACAGATGAATCTGGCATCTTCATTGTGTCCACAGTTGTGGTTCTCCTGGCTGTAGGCATGGCACTCCCCAAAGTGGGACTCCTCTTTTGTGTGGGTTACTTCACTCAGTCAGATGGGTGCTGACCTCACACCAAAGAAAACAGAGTGCTTGGCTTCAGTGGTCACTCCACAGCCCAGCAGTCTGCACATCACTTGGGCATCACTCAGATCCCCCCTTGTCATTGCAGATGGTGCCCCAAGAGCCGTGGTAAAATGTTTCCACTGTCCCCTCACAGTGACTCTTCATGTTCACCAGGCAAAACTGTGGGCTCACTGAGGAAAGAAAGAAGAGCAGATAATTACATTTCATTGAAAAAACTAGATTTACAAAAGCAAAGAATAAAATCATGATTTTCAGCAGTTGGAGGCTGTCAAGTAGGAGAAAAATGGGGTTACAATGTTCAAATAATAAAAATTCAGTAAATAGGAAGAGCAAGTTGGAAAGATTTATTGTACAATATGATGATTGTAGTTCATAATGATCAGAAGTTGAAAATTGTCTACAGAGTAGTTTTTGATATTCTCACCAAAGTTTTTAAGTATATGAGGTAAAGAGAGTGTTAATTATCCTAATGTGTTTGTATCCCAAAATGCCATGAAGTACTAGGTACTTCATGAAGTAATTATTAATTTTAATTACATGAAATAATTTCATATCCAAATTTGAAAATAAATATGTAAATGGTGAAGAGTAAAAGAAGGAAGCCCTGTAATGTGCAACAATTTAAATGGATCTGTGGAAAGATAAATGAAATCAATCTAAGTGGGCCAAATATTTTATAATTCTATTTATACCTAGTGTCTAATATAATGAAACTCGTGCACATCAAAAATGAGAATTGGTCCCAGGAGCTACCAGGATAAGCAAATGAGGAATTGCTAATAAATGGGTATAAATTTTCAAGTATATAAGATGAATAAGTTCTAGACAAGTGCTAGATAAAATATGAACATAAATAACAACAAGAGAGTGCATACTTAAAATCAATAGTTTACTTTTAAATATTCATACCACAATTTATGGTATCAGAATTTAAATATTTTTATATTTTTAGTATGTGAAATCTATTGAATTGTACACATTTAATGAATTTTATTGTTTAACTTGATTAAACTGTTACTGAAAAATTCTATATGGTTCCTGTTCTTCTTGTTCTCATTCCTGGCACCAATAAGTTGAATTTCTTTGTGTTTTTCATTGATAATGCATGAAATGTGTCAATTTATTAACATTTTTATCTAACTGAAGTTGAAAATTTTGTTCTCTGCTTTAAATTTTTTGTTCTATTTTTTATTTCAACTTTTATGCTATTCAAGTTTGAGGTGCTCTTCTATTTTGCTACTTCAATTTTATAATATAAGTGTTTTTCCCTAACTCTTGGATTCTACATTACAAATTTCTATTAAACATGGTATATTACATTAGAGAAATTTAATTTCATCACATCTTCATTACCATTATTTTCTGATGTTAAATTTTTAATTTGTTGATCTGCATATATTTGAATGAATGTTGCTTATTTTCTCAACATTTGAACATTGCTGGATTGATTCTTAGAGTTACCAATTTGAGTTTCTTATGGTGAGAATATATTCTTCCTGAATTCAATTATTTGAAAGGTTTTGCCCTATCATATGTTATGGGTAGATATTCCATGTGAATCTACATGAATATGAATTTTTTCATTATTCTATTGAGTACAATATGTGTGGCATTCAGTTAAATTTGTAGATGGAGTTTATGTCTCTTACATACTCTCTTACTTTGTTTGGTTTACTTGATTTTTTTGAAGTATAATATCACAGTTTCCTCACTCTGATATGGAATTTATTTATTTTTATTTTTGTTTTGTGAAATATTATTGTGTCTATTAAATTGTGCTTTGCCATTTTTCTTATATTTTGATGTGTATAATAAATTATAATTATTCACCTCATTACAATCCTGAAAAATTCTGTCATAATTTAAACTAGTACATCTTTCCTAAATTGTACATTTTGTAATATTTATATGATTAAGCCAGTTCTCCTAAATTTAACACTTAAAGTATATATTGCTTTCATCCTTTGCTGTTTCTTTTGCTCTTATGTATAAGGTAAGTATCTTACACATAGCATAGAGGGTTATGACGTTGACCAACTGCAGTTTGAAAATAGTCAGAAAAAAAGCTCTTTCTTTTGTTAGAGAGATGATAGAAGTAGATAATTCAGACTAAATGCTCCCTAGAAAGATCAAATGGAAATTATTCAAAACACCTTGGTGAAATCTCAAAAACATGGGAACAATCATGTGTTCTGTGAATTGAGTAAAAATTCACATTTAAAGTGTAAGTTAATCATTTTTCACACCTATATCTTATAATCTGAGAAGCTACTATGAAGATAACGATATGCAGTATGTTAACCATTGTTAATCTCCTATTTTTTGAAAATACATTTCATTTTAAATCTTTTTTCATTTTAAAATAAAAAAGTGTGAGTGAGTAATTTCACTTAGATCACAATATTCTTTTACTCCACTGATGCCATACCAGAAGACAAACAGAAATTCTCAGGACCCAGGGTTCCTAAAAGGGAAGGAGAACAGACAAAGCATTATGAAATAGTTCTCAGCATCCATGCTATTTTACCTCATGGAACATAAATAAGGATGCCAAAGTAGTGGACTACCTGGAGCCAAGATGGAAACAAGGGAGGAAATATAATACACAGAGACCTATCTGTCAGTTTTAGTAAAATTCATGATGTCTGCTAGCAATAGCAGATGATCAGAGATACCATGTGACAGCACAACCCACCCACAAAGCTAAACAGGTTGCTCCTAGAAGAGAGAGGAGCATTACTGACTCAAACCTCTAGATAGCTAATCCCTAGGCACAGCCTCAGTACATACCTTGGGTCCCATGCAGAAGGGAGGAGACTGTTACACCAAATATGGTTTTGTATATGTACAACAACAATGTGTGCTTGTATTCCTCAGAAGATGTTTAAGAATGTTCACAGTAGCACTATTTGAAAAAATGGTAAATGAAACTGTTGAATATCATCACATATTACAGAATAAATAGAATGAACCAACTACAAATATGGATAATATGGATAATATGGATAATCTTATATATGTAATGTTAAAGGTACAAAATCAAGTATGAGACAACATGTAATGTATGATTCCAGAAATTTAAAAATCAAAACACATCAGATTATTAAATGGTGTTAGAAATCAGGGAATTGGGTAAACTTTATTCACACAGGCATGAGGTAATCTTCTTGAAGACAATATGTGCCTCAGTTTCTTGATTTCACAAAGTGTTCATGCACTTCTTATGTATCTTTTCTGTATTTTATGTGTTACTATGAATTTTGAATTAAAATTTCAGATCAGAAAAAGATGGCTGATCAGTGAGCAACAAAATACAGAGCCTCCCAGGGAGAAACAACTCACATGCCAGAATAAAACATCCTAGAGAGATCCAGACAGAGGGAGATGGATCCTCTTGACACAGGAAGAAACTAAAACAAAATAAGATCATCAAACATGCAGTCTTGGGGCTACAATTGGAACATCTAAAATTGGTGGACATGGCACTTTTGTGGCAACCTGCCAAGTCACCCTCCTGTTCCTGACCCACTGGGACTGGCAGAGCTACCTGAACTTGTTCCTGTTGCAACTCACAGAAACCACAGCTGCACTGAAGGTAAAGCAAGATATAAGTAGAGTAATAAAAGAAATGCTAAGAATCTCTTAGGAAGACACAGAAGGAAAAAGGGAAGAACACAAAAAAAGGAGAGAAATAATCGATAAAGAATATAAAGAAAATCTGGAATACATGAAGCAGATTGAAAAAGATTACCAGGAAATTAAAAACTCCATTGAAAGTTGGCAAAACTCCTTAAAAGAAACTAGGGATAGACTATCAAACCTTGGAGACAAGTTTGCAATGTGTGATCATGAAAGGAAAGATTTCTTAAAAATAACAAGGAAACAGGCAGTAACAATACAAAAGTTAGAAGACAACAAGAGAATCTATAATTTAAGAATAAGAAACATGAACAAAAAGTAGAAATAAAAACAAGCCAATTACAAAGTCTTCATGGAAATAATTAAGGAAAACTTCCCAAGCATGGGAAAAGAAAATGATATTTGGTCATGTGATAACTCCAGCCACCTACAACCAAAACAGAGCTACACCCAGACATATAATAATCAAGATACCAGAAATTCAATATAAAAACAGAATGTTAAAAGCCATCAGAGAAAAGAAACAGATTACCTATAAAGGAAAGACCATCAAGATCACAGCAGACTTCTTGACACAGACTATCAGATCAAGAAGAGCTTGGAGTGAAGCATTCCAAGCCCTGAAAGAAAATAACCTCCAGCCCAGATTGATGTACCCTGCAAAGCTGTCACTAGAAATTAATGGAGAAACAAGATGCTTCCATGACAAAGAGGAACTGGGGGAATTTGTGACCACCAATCCAACCCTACAGAGAATACTGAAGGACATTCTGAAAGAGAGAAAAAAAAATACCAGGATATTAGGAACAGTGGCAGAAAGGCCCCAATGAATGAGGCAGGCAATAGAATGAAAGAGAAAAGTAGACAAAGACAGAAAGGTAGCATAGCAGAAATGAGGCAGAGAAGGTTGGCTATAATCTTTAAATAGATGGGCTTGATACACTAAAAAAAAAAAAGACGGAGTAGATCAGGAGGAAAGATTAATTGAGATGCTCTGTACAAGAACTATAATCTATCTGAGAGAGGGTTTATGGACCAAAAGTCAAATGTGGGAGAAAAATGTTCTATGTGACAGTGAGCCACAGAGAAATAGGAGCAACTCAACCACTACCTGCAGATAGGATGGAAAGATGGGATACTTATGTGCAGTATAGCACTACTCAGCAATAACGAAGGAAAACCTTGAGGCTTTTGTAGGTAAAGGAATACAACTTGAGATCAAGTTCAGGAGTGAGTAGGTTTGGAACCACTTAGGCAAAAAACAGTTTGCCTCCCCCAATCTAAAAACTGAGAGAGTTGGTGGGACTCAAGATGTGCAGCACCCTGTAGGATTGAAAGGGGAGGAATAGCCTAAAAAAGGAAGGTGGAGGATATTATTAATAGTGTTCCAGGATTTATAACCCACATTTCTCACACCACTCTGCTTAGATGGATTATACTCTGTTCCAGTTTTTCTACTTGTACTAGATTTGAGGGCACAGACGGTTATCCTGAAAACAGCAGGATATAGTCCTGTGGTCATCCTTAATTTCCTATTAACTTAATCTGAAGCACTGTATAACTTACAGTGTTTTACCATGGCTGAATTTAATCAAATCTGGTTTGTTAGATTTCTGTTTTGTATTGATAGATTTTTTTAAAAAAGTTTCTATGATTGACAGTATCAAGTCTGAGAGTATAGGCAACTGCACTGAAGATGACAAGATTCACTAGAACATCCACTCTGGTTTGATTATTACCTCCCTTCTAAGTTTTATACTGTCTAAAATGTTTTGTTTTTACTAATATTGTTATGTACTGCTCTATTCAATTATACTGCCATATTCAATTATGCCTGATGATATAGACAATTAATTGAACATAATAAGAGACAACACAGTAACCATAGTAGATCTCCTTGTACTGTGATTTTATATGACTTTTTGTTTCATGTTTTTATAGGAATTTGTTTTGTTTTGTCTTGCTATGTTTTGTTTTTCCCTGTAATAAAGAAAGGATAGAAATACATGTAGAGTCTCATGCATGCATAGCTGTTTACAGTCTCACTGTTTGAATATTTACTATGTATGCTTTAATTTTGAAACTTGAACAATTCTTTATAAGAAGACAATATGTAATTTATCAACCAGTGATTTCTTACTGTTTATTTTTTTAATTATGTATTATTTCTACCCTTTTGATGTTTTTTCTCTTTAAATAAAACATTTCAGATCACAAATTTTAAAGATCAACTTCATCATTTTGCTAAACTATCATATTAATATAAATGTTATTCATCATTAACAAAATATTGTCTTAATACAAACATCAGCTTTAAATATGGGAAGAGAAATTGTCAGAACTCATAGAGCATAGAATATTTATTTATGTATTTATATTATTCTAAGTTGTTAACATTTGAACAACTATAAAGAAAATAAAATTAATGTTATGATTTTTATAAAAATGTATGTTTACACATACAAATAAATATGGGATTTTATAATATTTTGTATTTATTGTATATGTACATTTTAGCTTTATATCCAAAAACAAATTTAATCATGAAATGCATTGTACCTCTTCATATATATATATATATATATATATATATATATATATATATATGTTTTTTTTTAATTTGGTCACTACAGAGTAGATTTGTTGGTTTTATATTGTGTTCTAAAGCCACAATAATTATCCTAGTTACTCTGTTGATAAGTTTACCACCGTAGTTTGATTGATTGGTCACTTTTTCACTCAAGGTTAGTGTTCTTTGTGAATTATTTCTCTGTAGTAACACTGATGCCAATAAGAGCACAGGGGAAGAGTAGTGTATTAAGTAGTGTATTGACTAGGAACTCTGGGATCCTCAAACCAGAGGAAATAATCCAAGAACAGGGACAAGTCAGGAGACCAGCCTTCATGTCTGATATGGGAGACATGAGGAAGCAAGAAAAACCAGGCACCTTTGGGACACGTTCTGAAAGGACCCCTTTCAGGGATGTGATGAACTGGACTTGTGCTGAGGAGCAGTTCAAGAGTCATTATGGTGATCCTTTAAATCTGCATCACACAAAGAGTCAAATGTGATCTGGGGCCATTGTGACCACTGGCAGTAGCCAAACCAAGACTCTTAATGAAAGCATTTCCCATGGAAATGTTCATGAGCAACAAATTAGAGACCAGGAGGAGAAAGCACACCCTCAACAAAATAATTTTCTTCCCAAAGTGTGTGAAAGCAGCCCATTGCCATCTAACTCTTGTTCTCTTCTCCTTATTTCCTTTCAAATCTTCCTACAGATTCCAACACAATCAGCTCCAGGAAGACAAGAATTTTTCTTTAAATTTAATTTCCTGGTATAAATGCCCCTCAAGTTTTCCTGACACTTAAAACTTAAGGAATATTTGATAATTATAATAATGTGTCAACACATGTGTCAACAGATGGCAATAAATATTTAGGCCCCATCAAAATCAGATAAGGGATTTACAATATAATAATATACAGACATACATTAAATAGCTTTAAGGTAGAAAATAAAATAAAGATGTGCAAATTATAAAAGATGGTTCAAAATGATCAGAAACATTTGAAAAATCAACACAAGTACTTTTAATTATGAGGAATGTTGTGAAAATATTCAGTGGATGAACTATAACTTGTATGTGTACAGATAAAAAAAAGTAGCATAACTGGGAAAAATATAAATATTACCATTTATGTAAAGAAAAAGCAAGAAAATTATAAAGAAATTTAAGAATTTTGGAAAATATAATAATGACATATTTTAATAATGTGTAATTCAAAATGAAGAAAGAAGAAAGGAAGTGGGAAGTGAATAAGAGAGGGAAGTTGGAACAAGTTCTGTTTGAAAACAGTATGCATTTTGAAGTAGCCCAAAAACTAATGATATAAATAAATCCATTATACTTAGTGTTGGAAGACAGAGACTGTCAGACTAGATATTTTAAGAAATATAGTCAACTATTCTTCATAAGAGAAATAGCTAAAAAAATTAAAACATAGGTAATATGCAAATAATAAAGTGATGATATAAAGTTTGTAAAGCACAAAAGTCAACTAGTAAAACTAAAGGTACTTATGGTAGAAGGACATACACTAGACTTTGAGATTGCAGAATCATTAGGAGTTGGACTATAAAAACATAAAAATATTTTATTCCATTACAAATGCATAATAATTATGAACCTGTAAAAATATAATTCAAAGTCTCAAATATATAATTCAATGATGAATCAACTCAGAGAGATCATAATCATCACAATAAATAACAGGTCAACCAGAGAGATTAATAGCAAAATTAAAAGTCCTGAAATAGGATGATAACATGCTGTTGGTTCTATACATAAAATAATGAGTGTATATCATTTTCCCAAGAATACACGAAAACACAACAGAAATGGTAGCTGTGAGGTAGTCCATATTTTAACTGGCTCAGTTTAGCCATTGTATAATGTGTCCCTATTTCAAAGAAACAAATTATACTTGGCAAATAGATTCAGTTCATATTTCTCCCTTAATGGAATATGGAGGTTATAGGTGAGTGTTAGACCATTTGCAAAGTATGGATTCAATTCTCAGCACTCATCCCCCAAAATAATTTGGAACATTACCATAGTCCCCATAAGACTCTAAGCATATGTCAAAATTGACTCAATGTAGACTACATATTCTGATCATAAGAAAATCATGTTAATAGTAAATTCAAAAAGAGAAAGGAAAATACATTTATATATTTGGAAATAAATAAAGAAAAATTTTTGCTAAAATTTTAAGAGTCAAAAAACAAATAGTAGCATATGAATGGTTTATATGGAAGTGAAATTCTGCTTTATTAAATATGTAAAATTCAGATAAGTCAATACATAGAAAACAGATTTCAAATTTCATACAACCGTATAGTAAAAAATCTTTATGAAGTAATTCAATCAGAATTCCTTCATTTTGGTGGAAAAAGGAATAATTTAAAGGAAAATAGATGACAGAATAATAGAGAAAACTTATGATAAGGAAAATGATTATATAGAGGTGATTATGACATCTGAAGAGTCTTTTAAGAAATTAATGCAAGAGAAATATGTGTCCAATTCTGGATATATTTTGTAGGTTGAGATGACAGGATTTCTGTGACAGATTTTGATATAACATGAGAGAAAATGAGTCTGGAATGACACCATGATTTTGGTTTGACCCATAGGTGAAACAAATATTTTTTAGGGAGGGG
>PVLA01010959.1:0-57795 GCA_004027455.1 Hydrochoerus hydrochaeris | reverse complement strand
TAGAGCTGCCCAAGCCCTGAGGATAATCAGTAATCACCAGAATGACTGCTGGAATCTACATAATGTGGGAAATGTTCCAAGTCATTCAGAAAGGTGGAGCACTGAATGTGTGCTCTTCAGCTTTGAGACAAAGAGAAAATTACAAGAGCAGTTTACAGGCTCCTTTTGTCTAAAGTTTTTTATGAGTCAAAGATGTATTGGCCGGGGGTTTAGCTCAGTAGCACAAGCGCCTGCTTGGCAAGCACACGAGGTCATGAGTTCCATCCCCAGTATCAAAAAAAAAAAAAAAAAAAAAGATGTGTAGGATTTAAGGAGACTGCTTCCTTGAGTGTCACCCCAAAAATCTGTCCTCTTTACAGTGTCTCAGGACTAAGTTTCCATGCCAGTTGCATAAGAAACATTGCTGAAGACCCTGGGTGGGTCTGTCCTCATCTGCATCTCGCTGGAGAGCAAATGTTAGTTCCAGACCCAGAAACAGTGTCTATTGGCCTGAGGGAGGATCTAAGGGGCCACTGTCCATCATAGAGCACCATCTAATACCACTTCCTGTTTCTTATTAGAGGGAGCCAGTCCCTACTGCCTTTGATGCTTTTTATATTTAAAATTCACACACATTCTCTAGGAACTTGGAAGCCTCTAAGAGCTAGAGACGTAAAAACTTAAGGCTGCAAAATTTATAGAGATGTCCAGAGAAAAAGGGAGAAAAATAAAGAACTAAGATGTATTGTAGAGGGCAATGATTTAGCAGAAGAAAAACAAAAGTCTTAGCTTGTGCTTATATTACTTGGGATCCAGATGCCTCTCCCCTGCCCCCTGTCTCACCAGGAGGAAATGTCATTTGGACAATGTCCAAGGAAGTACTGAAGCTGAGCTAACAAGCCTCAACTACCCTTCTTACAGAATTCAGTTTGGAGATTTGCTGGCCCCTGTTGCAGACAAAGAATTTTCAAGACAACTTAGTAAGAGGTGTGAGGTTTTCACTGGGCAGAAATTTAAATACACACAACTCAAAGAAATAGATTTTGAGTCCTTGAGATGGAAATATTTTTTCCTAAAAATTCTTCCCTTGGATAGGTCCAAAGCCTGAGAAAAAGGGGTCCAGTAGAGTGCTGGCCACATTACAGGTGAAGGCCCTGGCTGGCTTTCTTTCTTCCTTCCTTCCTTTCCTCTTTCTTTCTTTCTTTCTTTCTTTCTTTCTTTCTTTCTTTCTTTCTTTCTTTTTTCTTTCTTTTTTTCATGGATAATTTAAATATTTGTTGAATTCTCTCAACCTGTTCTTAAATCTCAGTATTAGGTTCCTGCTCTTTCTCAATGGAGCCAGCTTAAGGACTTAGAGCATTCCTGGTAAGTTTGGGTATCATATATCTTGGCAAGAAAAAAGCATTCATTTAACCAAGGGAATGCTGATTTGGATCCTCTTGGGGGGCTTTAACTGAAACTTACAAGCTATACATCTTTAAATAAAAATGTTTGGTCATGACTTCCTAGTAGGATTTCTAACTTTAATTTCTTTTATTCTACCTTAGGATACTTGATATTTGTGCACTATTTTATGTGTGCATTATATTTTCAGAGAAATCTAAAACTGTACTGACCATGGAAAATTTAGGGATTGGAGTAGGATTTTATATTTCTCCATATGTACTGCCAATGAGCTAGTTTGAATAGATTTAATTTTATATGTATTTATTTTATTCCATGTTTATGCCTTCTACTGGTTTACTTTTCTTGTATTTTTGGTTTTATTGTAGAAGATCTAGAATGCTTCAAGTCTGATATCCTAAAATAAGAGAGTAAGAACAACTCAGGCAAAACAATCAGAGAGTACAGTTTCATAGGCATTATTTTACTGAATATCTGAGCTGGTACAGAGTAGAAGGAACAATGTACCAGCAAATAAACAAAAGATGTTCTTCATGAAAACTAGTTTCTACTAATTGTTTAAAACTAGTGAAGAGTTCATATACTGAGCACACATTACTGGCAACAGGTCCATTTCTTTTACTTTGAAACAGTGCACATTTGGCTAAAAGCCCAGTGTTGCTCTGTGTAATTCACTGAATCTTCTCTTTTTTTCAAATTATATTAAACCATTCATTTTAATTTATTGGATTTATTTTCCTTTTTTGTATTTATGTATAGAAATCCAATCAGTAAAAAAGAAATATTTTCTTAGCTAATTTATCTACCAGTGCATCTATATCTGTCTACCTATCATCTGTCTATCTGACCATCTATCATTTATCTATCTACTTCTTTTGCAGTTACTTGAACAAGAGAAATTTGTATTTATCACTTGGAAAGAGCAATAACTAATACAATCACTGAGACAATTTTATGCTTATATAAAATGTATAATCTCAAACCTCATCAGAGAATTTCTTAATCTGAGTCATAGACTCTTACTTCATTAACAAATATTTTTAATATGCATTTTTAAATCTCTTCCTAATAGGACCAAAGAGAGAGAGAGAGAAAACTGAGAACACAAGGTGTGAGCAAATACTTGGTTCTATTTCTTCTTTTCCCCCTATCATATTCCAACTTGAATGGGAAGTTTTCCCTGAAGTGTATGACAGCCTGATCTCTCCCTCCATGTGCAGGAGGAAACAAGACAATGTACTGTCAGAGCCCACATTATAAATAAATTGCATTAAAATTATATTTTTAATCATTTGCTAAGACTGTGTGCATTTTAAGAGACACATTCCTTTCTAATTAGTAAACTATCAACCCTGGAAATTCAAATAACCTACATGCATTTGAAAGATATTATCATTCTTATTTAAACCTATCAAATGTGGTTTATGTACCCAATGGAGAGCATTATACAGCTATAAGGAAAAATGAAATCATGCCATTTGAATAAAATGATGGATTTAGAGATCACATAAAAGGACATATGCTAGAGTCAAAAAGACAAATAGAACATGTTTTCCCTCATATGCAGAATCTAGGCGGGAAAAAAGACAGGAAGGTAAAGATTATTAGATAAAAGGAAGGTGATCCAGGAGAGGGAACGGGGAATGTAAGGAATGACAACTGGAGTAGGAATGCAATCAAGCTATGTCACTTTGATGTGTTAAAATGCCACAGTGTAACCAAATATTTTGTAAAATATATATGCTTTAATAAGTAATGTGCAGCGGAAACCTACAAACATGGACCCGACAGTCTTGTAGTGGTGGAGGAAAAGACTTCATAAATCTGATCATAGGTTATAAGGCTCTGTCTGCTACAATAGAGTGAAGGACTCTTACAACCCTTGAGCAACATTAGTTATTTGCTGCAATGACAATGTTTTGGCAGATAATCTGCTACCTAATATCATTTATACGTAACTTTATACATGATCATTTATTAGTGAAAAATAACAATTTAAACAAACAAGTTTGAATTCCACTTCTAAATCTCTGCTCACTTCAAATGGGTGGTGCTATTAGCTCCAAGATTTTTCTAGTATCTAATAAATTACTGATAAAATGGCAATAAAAATATAATTGTGTATTATTTCAATGACATTTTAATTTTAAATGACACAATGAACACATATTCTATTTTATTAGCCTGTTGTATTATTAAGAAAATCCTATTTCTTGTGTCCTAATGGAGAAAGGCAGTGGTGAAGAATTATATCCATATCTCTTAACAAATATGGTAGAATAACATAACGTGGCATTTGTGATTAATCATTTTCCAAATTCTGACCAATATACTCATGATTTCCTTTAGAGTCCAGAAATTATTATGTAATATTTTCATTTTCTTTTAAAAGTGATTTTCTTTATATTCACTGGAGTTTTCTGAAGAATGTAGATATAGTATTTTTTTTTTTAATTGGTCCCAGGGATCAAACTCAGGACCACATGCTTGCAAGGCAGGCACTTATGCCACTGAGCTAAATCCCCAGCCCCCAGATATAGTATTTCACAAGTGAAACCAATATATGATTGCAAAATACTATTATTAGAATATAAATAGAAATACATAACACTTTAATGTTAGATTTTAAAAATACAGACCTCATTACATAATCAAATTCACATTGAGAAATTTCAAAGCACCTACTTGGAATGACAATGCCTATCCCTAAATTTTCTTAATAGTTTTTCAAAGTTAGACTTTTTATTTCTTGTTTGCTACTTTGCATAATTATAAGAATATATACAAATTTCCTGTGTTTTTATTTGAATAATGATCAGTGTTTTCCACTGAAAATATTTAGTACTGTACAGAAATACCTCACATAGTGTTATGGTTTAGATCTCAAATATCTTCCAAAAGTCTCATATGTTCAGACATGGCACTTTGCAAAGGTAATTAGATCACGTGAGATGTTATACTCATTCGAGAATTAATTTGTTGATATATGCATGGCTGAACACATAGTAGGAGGTCAGGCCTAGTTAAAGGTAGGCCACTGAGGTATGATTTAGAAAGGTTAATGCTTGTCCTCGGCTTCTCCCTTCTGTCTCTCTCTCTCTCTCTCTCTGCCTCTCCTGTCTCTTTCTCTTTCTCCTTCTCTGCTTCTCAGCTGCTGTACACTGAGCAGTTTTCCTCTGCCAGGCCCTACCCCCAACTGCTGCTGTTGTCCAGCTATACAACCATGGACTGACTACACTGAAAACTTCAAACCAAATAAACCTGTAAAGTTTTGTTGGGTATTTTGTCCCAGTGACAGGAAAGGTAATACTCACAAGTATGGGCTACATATTTGGAAAACTAAATGTGGAAGCAAACAACAAAAGAAATATTAACATTTTTCATTTTGAAATAATTAACAATGTGGAAGAAAAAATTTGATAGTCCAAGCTCATGGAGCTAAATACAATCTCAACTTTTTAATTTTTTTTAATTTTATTTTATTTTTGCCAATATGTCAGACAGGACATTTATTCCTTTTTAACACCTTTGTGCTTTCTTGTCTGATGCCTCTCTGCGGGGCCCCTTGCCCCGGCCATCACCTTTTTTGCTAGAAGTTTAGCTTTAGCAGCAGCTGGCAACAGCAGTAGATCCAGTGCCAGCCTTAGCTATGGGAGCCTTTGTGGGACAGTCTTTTATAAGGGCTGCCCTTTGCGGGTTCTCAACTTCATTCTTCAAGGTTCTTTGTTTGTCTTTCCCTCAGGTTATGTAATGAACAACATCTGTTTTTCTTTCTCTTGGCTTCCATGCACTTGGCTGGTCTTGTGGTTGCACATTTTGTATTTCTATCTACCTTCTGCAGGCTTGCGAACACACCTCTGATAGGCACTGTGTGGGAGTTTGAGGATGCAGTTGGTGAGCTGCACACACTTGAAAGGAATGGGCTCCCTCCTCACCCACATGTAGGTCCCTACAAAGCCCTGCTGTGCAGTTCAGACCAGGTTTTTGCATAAGGGTCAAAGGACCACACGGCCAATCTCCATGAAGCACCTGAGCACCATGGCAACAGTGCGCAGTGAGAAATAGCTCCCTTTTCAATAGCAATTTCCTTCATGGCAGCACTACAGATGCATGCTAGAAAACACTGCAATTATTTTATACAGTATATCACATATCATTCCATCCCTGAAAGAACATTGTGCTGCCTTCATTTTACAGATAAAAATACTGGCAGAGAAAAGTCCTTACTTTCCCAAGGTTGTAAAATACTTGGATTAGCAGTGGTAGAGACCAAATTCTGAAGGACTCTCTTTATCAAGTCTTCCCAGTGCTTGGGGGTTGCTTTGTCCTCCCACCCTCTAGTGATTTAGCTTCTTTTCTATGCATAAATGTCCCTTAGCATTGCTGATTACCCACCTCCTGCTCAAGCCAGTCTCCTCATGATAAGCTAAACTTTGTTCTACAATAATGGTATTTCAGTAAGAAAAAAATTAGGATGAGCTTATTTTAAATTTAAACCTGAGAGATGGTGGAAATGCACATCTTACTTCAGGCATCTTGCACTGTTTCCTGAGGATACAGTGCTGAACACAGCACTGAAATAAGGAATTTTAAAAGTTAGGTGGTTTCTTATGGGTTGGGGTGCGGGGGGTTACCAGGGATCACACTCATGACCTCCCACTTGCTGGGCAGGCACTTGCACCTGCTGAGCTAAACCCCAACGCCTACCACCCTCCCACCCCTGCACCCCACCTCCACCTTAAAGTTAGATTTTTTTCTTTTAGAAAAGCCCCGTATCCTAACTTCCTCCTGCTGAGATTATAACCCACACCCTCTCCTCTCTTTAGCCCCTTGCGGAGACTGGACCCTGGTTTCTTCTCCACAAGAAAGGGAAAGATGAGTGAAGACGTCTGAAGAGAAAAAGCAAGTGCAAGTGCAGGGATCTGCAAGGTCTCCCCGGCTCCTCTTGCCTATGTCCCGTACTTAGAAGAACGTCACCATCTCTACAGAGGAGATTTGAGGCAAATGAGCCCCTCTACCTCCACAGAGACGGCTTCAAATAAATAATTTCCTTTTATCAAAATGTATGACCTCCTTTGATTTGGTCAGAGGCAAACAAATGAATCTGAACATATGAAACAAGGTGACTGCTGACATGACCACATAAAACCTCAGCCCCAGAGCGTCATGTGCTTTTCCTGTGATGATGTACTCCATGAGTTTTAAAATTCCACCTAATGAAACTCTACACGCCTTTCACTGATATGTCTTAAAAATTACTTTTCTGTGATAAAAGTTCATGAATTTACAACTTATTCTGAGGGTAGAGTGAGCTACGGTCCCCATCTCTTTGGGGATCCTCCTGGAACCCAGTACAAAGTGGGAGACCCCCTGCATGATGTTAGGAGGATGCTGAGGAGTGAGCCAGTCAGGGTGCTGGCATATTTATCTTACAAGAAAGAATTGCACCAAGTGAGCCAGCTTATGAAAGACTGGTGACACAGGCAGTAAAAAGTAATTTACCAATAAGCAAGGAATGTAGAGAAGATAAAAATTTATTTAGAACAGGATATGCTGCCAAAGGGATTGCCTAAGAGAGAAATTGGAGGAATCCAACAGTCATGGTGAGAGATGGGGCTTTCGTGAGGGTTGAGGATGTGGAAAAAGGATCTATGCTGCCAAGGTGGCTATGGAAAGAATGTCTTTTTTCTGCAAGGGTTAGCACTGTGTAATCATGAAGCACCAGTATTGTGTTTCAACTTGTACTTTTAAGATTACAAAGCTGCAATTCCAACAATTTACCCTCCTCTGGCCACAGAAGGCTTTCAGGGTCAGATAAGAAGGGTATAAGGAGGGCTGAAGATAACTCTCAGAGAAGATGGGTTGAAACATGGATGGCCTTGTGTTGCAAGGTTTGTTGTTCCCTTACGGCAGCCCACTCACAGCAGGATGTCTCTACATTTTATCAGGATCACAATCTTACTTCAGTAGTGAAGATGCTAGAAAGAGATCTGAACCCTTTAGAAATAAGAGGAAAGTGATGAGAGCCTAGCAGCAAATGACCTTCAGGGTCAGTGATGTTTCTCTCTATAGCAAGAAGCCCCAGAGCTCTGGGTAGGTGCTCAGAGGATCAGCTCCCCTGCCCAGAACTCTAGACACCATAATGTAGGTCTGGATCATCTGAAAATTAGACATCAGGTAGGTATAGAACAGCATTTCCAAATCTCAGCCACTAGATCTGGGACTTGAACCTTGCTGTCCAAACACAAGTTTCAGGGGAAAGATGAGCTGTAACTCAGAGAACAGCCTGAAACCCAGCAGACAGCGAGGATCTCAGTGTTCTGGGTCAAATATTCAGCTCAGGAAAGGGGAGCAGAGCTAGCAAGCAGTGTCTGCGTGGAAACAGTGCTTCCCCCTGTTGTTAGCAGGAAGGCCGTAACTCCACAGTGGGAGTTCGAGACCAAAGAGCTGCCCTTTCCCTGGCAGTTCTGCTCCAGCAGAGGGAAAAGTAGACTAAGAGAAAGCAAAAGTAAGCCTTAGTTTAAGGAATTTGGATTTTCAGATCAAGAGGGGAAAAAAATTCAGACCTTAATAATGACACTGCAAAATCAAAATTTTCAAGGGCATTTTTCTGCTTTGTAAATCTACTCAATTATCTCTGTCAACTCATAATGGTCTTGTTTCAATAAATGCAGTTATCTATTCTTCAACTTTAAATCTCTGTGCAGAATCGAAGTGTGGTTTCAGACATTTCCTTTTCATAAATGGCATCAAATTTCTCATTCTGGGCCACTGTGAAGTAATTTTTCCAGTCACCAATAATCCCTAAAAAAGTAAGAAAACATATGAAAGAATAAAATATAAGCATTATGAAAAAATGCTAGCTAGTATGTAACAATGGAAAGGTGAGGAGATCTAAGGAAAGACTGCTTGTATCTGAGCACATTAAAGCTTTAGTTTCATTTTATTATGACTTTATTTTTTCATTTTTGCTTTTCTTTGTTTTATTTTAAAATGACTTTACCAAATCTCAAAACAAAATAATAGGAGATTAACAGTGGTTAATGTACTGCATATTGTTATCTTCAAAGTAGCTGCTAAGATTATAAGACATAAGCATGAAAAGACTGATCAATCGAACAATGAACAGGCAGATACTAGTAATTATATATGCACACATATAATCTTTTTCCTTCTTTCATTTCTCCTTTCCCCTAATGCACTTGTTCTTTTTTTAATTTTTAGTAGTTTCTTTCCTTTTCCTTTTTACAATATCTATTGTACATTTTGGATCTTACTTACTCTTTCAGTTTCTTACACTGAGACACTACAACATTTACACAGGAGAGTCTGATTTATTTCATTTATGAGTATGGTCTCAAGTTGCATCCATTTATGCATAGAAGCCTCAAGTTGATCCTTCTTCACAGCTGAGTAATACTCCATTGTATAAAAATACCACTTCTTTTTTATGCATTTAATGGCTGATGGGCATGTGGGTTGTTTCCAAGATTTATCTATTACAAAATGTGCTGCTATAAATGTGGTTGCACATATTTCACTGTGGAATGATGTTTTAATTTTTCTGGGAAAATAAACAGCCAAAGAAGAGCTGGATCAAATGGAACCTCCAATCCTAATTTTTTGAGGAAACTCCACATGGATTTCCACAGTGGTTGTATCTGTAATATAGTTTATAGCTAAACACAGAGCCTAACTTGTAAAGAGGTACTCTCAGAAGAGCTAAATTTCTAATCTGAGATCATGGAGATAAAATGTTTTCTCACTTCTCAGTTCCTGAGAGATTGACTCTGGGTACTCTGGGTAAAAGGAAGACACTTTTTACCTTGTGTTATAGGCAACTGAGTTAGTTAGAAATACTATATGTAGTGAAACAGGGCTAGGTCCTCCAAGGAGCTAGTGCAGAAGCCCAGATACCTTGCAACTGCGAGGGAGACAGACAACTGCTCTGGGCCAGGCCTCAAGATAAAGATCAAACACATGCATCCACATCCTAAGTACTGATATTCTAAATAGTTCCCTATCACCCTAAGAAAGTCAGGAGTCACCATCCCAGCTGCCTAAGGAGTCACTGCTCTCCAAGAATGCCTGCTTTCTATGTGACTTGCTTTCCTATTTGCCCCCAATTTAATCAATTTTACCTGAACTATTAATCTCATTGGCTAACCATAGTTCTGTCCCACCTTATGCTTGTTTGCCTTGTGAGTTCCCAGTTTTCCCACCTTAAGCCTGTCTTACTCCATGATTTTACTCTATAAAAGTCCCTGGAAAACACAGAGCTCCTAGCAATCCCCTAGGGACCCCTTCTGTCAGTCTCTCTCTCTCTCTCTCTCTCTCTCTCTCTCTCTCTCTCTCTCTCTCTGTCTCTCAGACAGAAGCTTTCTTTCTCTCAATAAATATATTCTGTTTTTAACCTCCATTGTTCCTAAAATTCATTCTTTGATTTGAGAGAACACGAAATTATACCCGGCATAGTAGGTTGGGAGTTTCACTCCCCTTTATCACTTGGACTCACTAAATTTGTGCTTTATTTGTAGCCCAGCTGAGAAAAAAACATTAAAACATTAAACATTCCCAAGTCATCTTTTAAAATCAAAATTTGAATATATTAATATCTTACACTTGAGTTGTTTTAAATATTAAAAGTAAAACTGTCAATGTTCTTGGAAGATACATCAATTTATTACTTTATGAAATATGAATACATTTTATATTATAAACTAAACAAAGTTATGATGGTTTTATAAAATTTCTAAATCCTTTAATTGAAAAGCATTTTCACATGCAAGAATGTCTGCTTGGTTATTATAATTAGTTCCACATTTACCAAATGAAAATAATTCTTTTGAATTTATGTGAAGATCAGTAAAAGTATATTTGCAGTAGTGTATCTGTAACAATACTATTTAAAACAAAATAACACATATTTAAGAAAGAAAAAAGTTACATAACAACATTCTCATCACCTTCTTATCTGTGAATAAATTATATAATATTTAAAAGCACATTTGCTTCACAAGAGATTTTTTACAAAATGAATGGAAATTTTTCTAGATTTTTCAGTTTTGCAGCAATTAGAGACAGAGGTACTGTTTTGACTATCATTTATCCTTTATCTTTCTGATTACTGTTGTAGGATAAGGAAGGATAGAAAAAGTAAAAACTAGATAAAAAGAAGACAAGGAAATTGAGATTTTAACATTGTACCTAACTTCATGCTTTAAGACTCAAAAAAGACTCAAGGTTTTCTCCTTCAGAGAGTTCATGAAAAATGAAAATTCCAGAAGTCTTCAAGACACAAAATCCTATAAACTGGGCTCTGGGCCTTTCTTTTTATTTATAAATTACACTTCTTTGGTGGGCAGCATGTCTCAGTTTTAGACACCTCTAACTAGCTTGCATTTATTTAGACATGACCACCCAGATAGGTAACTTGACAACAGTACAAATGCACACCCTAATACCCATCTTGGAGACACCCCCTTAGGTACATCCTGCTTTAGCTCAGAATGTGTCTCATACCTGAGTGCTCAAACTCCACTACTGAATGAATGATAAAATCTGTCTAATAAACATTTTTCGTGCTTTTTACTGACACATCCTAAAAATTCTTTTGTCATAATGGAAGTCAGTGAACCTGCAAATTTATTCTGCAAAGGTAGCACAGGTTCCTGAGACACTCAAACCAGCTCAGTGGCACAGCAAGTGACGACATTGATTTAATCGGCATTGACTTGCATATATGCCTCCCACACCATATTGTATTCTCCAAACAAAAGACAAAAGTATGTGTCATGTCTTTCCTCTGAATAATACCTGTTGCCACACATCAGGCACCTAGAACTGATAACCATCTGCTTGGCTCTCTGGCTATCTTCCACCCCAGCCTGAGAAGCTTTGCTACGTTCTTTTTGGTTCTTTGACCTTCTTGCCCTTTCGTTAGGGATAAGATAGGTGTGAGTGGGCGGGTGTGGGGTGTACTCACAGAAACCAAGTAAAGCCTGTGCCTGGGGCAGTAGTATATTGACCGTAGAGTGATTATTCCTATACCTATAAAAGTATAGGTGCGTGTTTTACATACTAAATAAGTGTTGTTAGTGATTGTTTCTTGTCTCCTTCACATTGTATCAAATGAGAGAGGCTGATTATCTTGTCCTTTCAGGCTCCTGGCTACATTCCTGTTTCACCTGTCAACTCTCCCTGTTAAATTCTCATGTAAATTGTGTTGTCTGGTGCTTTCCAGGGTCTGGTTTCTCTCTTTCTTATTTGTCTAATTGCTCCAGTCTAACTGCAGAGACAAAAGTTGCTTTTAGTAAGGATTCCTATTAATTTCTTTTTAAAAAAAAGCTTAATGAGGCCCAATTTTATTCTTTGCCCTGCCTACAATCTTTCTCTACATTAAGTATTCATAAAGAGCTTTTTCTATATGTGAATTATTGAATGAATATGCACTATATATATATTTTTTTTTTTTTTTCTCTCTCTCTCCTTTTGAGACAAGGTTTCACTATGCAGTTCAGGCTAGCATTGAACTCACTTTGTAGCCCAGGCTGGCCTTGAACTCACAGGGATCCTCCTGCTTCAGCTTCCTGAGTGCTGGGAATACAGGTGTGAGCCACTACACCAAGCTGAGTGTGCATTATTAAATATTTGTCAAAAATATGAACATGAGAATGAGTGAACTGATAAATCTTGAACTATGTAGAATAAAATATATTAATCCAGTATATATTATGACCAAAAAGCATTCTAAATGTTCTACATAATTTGCTATAATTTTCCCCCCAAAAAAACTTAACAATAAGTGAACTATAAGTGATACTATTTTCTTCATTTTTCAGGGAGGCAAATAGCTTTAGGGAGTTAACTAATGTATTAAATGTCATCACGTTGGATACTGGAATAACTTTGATAAACCTCAACCTACCCATAAAGGCACAATCATCCCCCCTTCTAGTGAGGGTGGGAGACTGCCCCCAACACAAACCAGACTATATGCTTCTTGCTAAAGCCATCAATCCAAATTCTGAGCTA
This sequence comes from Hydrochoerus hydrochaeris, assembly GCA_004027455.1. NCBI lineage: Eukaryota > Metazoa > Chordata > Mammalia > Rodentia > Hydrochaeridae > Hydrochoerus > Hydrochoerus hydrochaeris. Next base: position 45,378 of record PVLA01010959.1, on the reverse strand, counting down.
ATCTCCTTTATGGCTATACCTCAATGAAGTATCATGGGATGGAATCAATTTTCATATCATTAGAGGTTATAAAAAGAAACTCCTGGAAATTATAGTCAGTTATCCAGCACAATGAAAATATTGCCTTGTTGAATAAAAATTTTTAAAAATATTGCACCATAATCATGTATGTATGTTTCTATATAAATGTATCTGCCCACACATTATATGTGTGTATAAGTTGAAGAAACTTTGCTCCTACTTATGATGTAGTATTTAAAATAAAAATTTACCTACTCGCAAATAAAAGCCATTTTTTAAAAGTTAACTGTATACTTTTTCAATAAAATTAAAATATGAAAACATTTGTTATTTTAATGTTACTTTTAAACCCCTTTTAGAAGAAATTCCCTCATAAAACTCTTTAAAAATTAATGATTTTGATCCACATGTTCACATGCATAGCACATCCTAATGGTTCTGTTCATTTTCCAGTAAGTAACTTAAATTATTCTGTGTCAAATTTTAAACAAAATATTGAAAATAGAGGGTGGCCTATGACTTACAATAGATATATCACTTCTCAAATTTGTTTCAGTTCATAATTTGTCAAATGTACTTTCTTTATAAATAACAATATGACATGTATCATATATAATAAGCCGTAATATACAAGATTTTCTTAACTGGGGTTAAGTTGTATTCACTAGTGACATCCATGTTCTAAATTAAATTTGGGCTGGCTCTGTTTCTTGTAATTTAAACAGTATCTGAAGGGAGCAAAACCTCATGTTAGGATAATAAGGATAAAGTTCTTTCTTTCGGAGAATTGTCCTTGTAAAATGACCTCTATTTTCTCGATGATATGGGCCTAGCAGGGATTGAGTATGATACTGAGTAGTACTAATACATCCCTGAAGAGGGAAAAGTGTCCTATGCCAACCAGCGCAGTTTTAAGGGAGCAATAATGATGAACTTGGAATAACATCATAATTGTCAAAATTTGGGGATAGTAAACAAAAGAAATGTTTATCAAATATTTAAGATATTCTAGTGTCATAATTTCACTCAATAATGTCAAATCTGATGCATAACTTTTTGTGGTAGTTTATTTCTTAGTGTTCACTTTTTAACTCATGAAAACTTGAACCTTATACAAGCTAAGTAATACAGCAAGGCTCACAGAGGTTATATCTCACAAAATTATAAAGTGGAATTAACTTACAACTAATATTTACCTTTGCGCATGAAAGGAGATTTGCTGTGATCCAAAACTGCAGTTGGTAAATGTGTGTAATTCACCAGGGGGTTGTCCTTCATCTTTTTAAAAGAGGTGTGCTGAATTATCTTGTCAATGATATCTTCATTCAAGTCCTTGTCTAAAAATCTAGCAATCTTCCTGATTTCTTCCTTTGGATTCTATCAATGGATTATAAGAATATGATGAACATATAAATCACTTACATTAGGCAAAAAGTTACACAGAATTTATAATCTGTTTTCTTATGGATGATTATGAATATAGAAAAAAGTTCCTATTTGACTGGGCCCATTTTCTGTAATTTTAAAAGTAATTTTAATTATAAAACTTTTAAAAGCCAATAATAGCTGCTTAGAAAAAATAAAATAGAAATATTTATTTTAACTCTTACATTTTTAGTTCTCATTCAAAATATAAGAATAAACCCTTGACTAAATACTGACAATGCTTGGAAAAACAAAATTATCACAGTCATTTTAAGTTTAATGTGGAATCATATGTAAAAATATTTTATGGACCTAGGATATTTTCATTCTTTCCAGATTTACTTTTTATTCTTAATTAATTTTTTTTTAATCGGTACTGGGGATCGAACTCACGACCACACACTTGCAAGACAGGCACTTATGCTGCTAAGCTAAATCCCCAACCCCAAATTTTCTTGTTTTTGATAAAAATTTTCAAAAGTAAAATAATAATCTCTTAGAAAGTTTCAAGTATGTTTGAATTAGCATTTGCTTACACACAAGCTATTGACAAATCAAGGTTAGGGTACAGCTCAGTAGGAAAGCATTGGCTTAGTATGTACGAGGTTCTGGATTCAAACCTTAGTATCCCCCAGAAAGAAAAAAATTCTATAGAAGATGCAAAGATATAATATATAAAGGCTTATATTAGTCATTAACAACTGAAAATAAAATTAATCAAATGCAAAAAATTATTCCATTTGTAATGTCATAGATTCAATATCTCTAAATTCTGCAGAAGCAACTAATTCTACACAGAAATAGCTATAAGGATTTTAAAGAAGGGACAGCTAAACTGATGTCAGAAAACATAATTTAGGATTTGACAAAATACAATGTTTACTGAGATGTTCAAGAATAAATTTACAGCACAGAAAATAGTTCAAATTTTTGGACATGTAAGATGTCATAGCACACTAAAAAATACTTGAAGTTAATGGTGGGTTGTTCAAAAGACAATTTAAAAATAGAAAGATGAAAACTGAGACTATCTTTTGGGGACTAAAGGAGTAGAAAAGAAACAACATGCAAAAATGAGTATTTGTGCAGGTGCATATGTACACACACGCTTGGGAGGAATTCTCTCTAAGGAAAGTTGCTTACCATCAGCCCTGTGGGATACAGAATGAGATGGCGCTGATATGGTGTTGGTGGTTAGAATGAGTAATGAGGAAGGTCCAAAGAAAAATTAACAGTAATACTAGGAAAACACATGCATAGACAAACAGAAAAAAGTGTTAATAATGCAAAGCATGGACAAGAATCCAGCCACTGCCAGGATTGTAATGGTATCATAGACACAAACAGAAGTTAAACTACAGAGAGCTGGTTCTCACTGGTTTCTTCTGTTTTTCCCTTATGCCTCACTTACTGAGAATTTATGTGTATTAAAAATTAAGTATTTTCTGAGTTGTACTCTTGATGTATACTATAAATTATCTGTTATTGCATTTGATCTTTTTATACAGCAATGTCTAAAAATAGCTGTATGACAGGAGGAAAAAACGATGACTGTCAGGTGTGACCTACACAGCAGAAGGGTATGTAGGGCTCATTGTGATGTCTGACTTACAATGTGGACTGCAGGCTAGCCCCAGAAATGTTTATCTAGTTCTCATGGAGAAAAGGGATAATACAGAGTCAGAAACTTAATGCATTCTTCTTTTACAAAGTTTATAAATCTCATTCTGGCGTTCAAAAGATGAAGAGAAACAGTTGGTAGAGAAGAGGGACAATTCTGTACTATAGGGACAATTTAAATCTGACTGACCAAACACGCAAGGAGGGGGTGTCATCTTTTTGTTAAAGTGATTTTATAAAACCGTGTTACATCTGGCAAATGGGAAGATCCAGCAGATCGATACTGATTACCTCAAGCTCCAAGTAGAGAGGTAGTCATGAGGGTCAACTGTCAGATCGCCCTTAGCTACAAACTGTACTGAGCAGAGCAATGAAACTCAAGAATTTTCTGTGATAAGATATGAGAAATACCCCAGGGATTTTTCAGATATGCTTAGAGCAAGAAGTTTTACACATGGAATGGAATTTCTGTGTTATGAAAAGTAGGAATGGTGCTATTGAAATTTTGATTGTTACAACTCATTCATCCAAGCAATAAATGATAGTAGGTATACCCACTGTCATATATATATATATATATATATATATATATATATATATATTACTAGCTACACAATTACAGAGATGAAAATTGATACTTTCTTGTGTGAATCTGAAAGTATAAAATATATTTGTATGCACATGTTTTTTACAACTAAAAGAAATGGTTTGTACATATCTTCCAAGACTGGTGTGTGTGTGTGTGTGTGTGTGTGTGTGTGTGTGTGCGTGTGTGTGTGTGTGAGAGAGAGAGAGAGAGAGAGAGAGAGAGAGACAGAGAGAAAGAGAGAGACAGAGAGTCAAAAGTAAGTAGAATAGTCCCACAACAGTGCTGGAACTTTCCAGTAGCACTGAAATAACACTACTTCATACAAAAGACTAGATGGATGACTATTGGTCCTTGAATGAAGAGAGAGCTAGGGAGAAAGTAAGGGAGGGGACCCATTTCAGAAATACAATATGTGGAACATGTGAGCCAGTTGAATGTCCAAGATATAGGAAAGAACGCCAAGAAGAACAACCTATTTTCAAACTTTGAAAATTGAAAAGGGTAATAAAATAATTACCCAAAACAAGAGAATGGAAGGAGAAAAGGATTACATTTTGAAGAGGGAGAAATAAAGTTTTTGTTGAATGACCTTAAGAGGTATATGAGTAGGTCTGAAATTCTGGGTAGGGGCAAAAATAAAGATACAAATCAATGTTATAAATATTTGTGGAAAAAGTGGACATGGACATAATAGCCAAAATACACCTCATCATTTGAAATGAGTGGGTCAACAGATACCCAACACATCATTCAAGTACAAAATCCTGGCGAATCAGGAGAGGATTTAAAGAATGGGTGGTCAAATGTGACACAATGAATAAGAGATAAGAGGAACCAAAGTCAGTCATGTATTTCACAATTAGAAAATTATTAATGATCTTATCTCATGTAGGTAAGCAGTCAGAGAAGATAAGGGATCAATTGTGTAATTCTGGGTTCCATAGATTACTGAGCAAAAAATGTTAATCCTTTTATCAGAGGACTATTAAGGGCAGTACATAGGGTAAATGTCCATCCTTTTACCTGTTTCATGTCTTCATAGAACAAGAAAAGCATTGGGCATTCTTCCTTTTTCTTCCACCAGCTTTTCACATGACTAAACCACGAACCATAGGGCACTAAAACCAGAGGGAAAAAATTCATTTCCATAAGCATTTTACAAATTAAAGATTTATCTCTAAACAATAAGTCAAATTGTAAAAACCTTTTGTAGAACTGAGTAATAAAGGGAATACAGACTACAAGATGAATTTTTAAATGTAAAATTAACCATAGCATTTTAGATAAAAATACACTGACTACTCATAAGTCCTACTTGGGCTCACACAGAAGAAAACTATTCTCTGACAAAGTATGCGTATCAATTACATATTTAACTAATAGTTTGGGCAAGTTAAGCAATATGAGAAGCCAGAACCTGAAAATGAAGTTCTAACAACAGAGAAAGGATTCCAGTATGCATTCATTATGCCAAAAGTTAATGTCAGGGTTATAAACTGAAGTCTGTTAAAATATTATATGTATTTACTTGATTTTTTTTTAAATGAAATTTGTAGAAGCTGGGGATTTAGCTCAGTGGTGGAAATGCTTGCCTGGCAAGCAGGTGAGTTCAATCCCTGGTACAAGAAAGAAAGAAAGAAATTTGAATGTACTTGTACCATTCTTGAATGCACTGACTTGAAAAAGAAGTGTGTTGAGCCATGCTACTAATGGTTAGTAGCATTATTAAATATAAAATTTGACTAATTAATTTTACAGTGAAGACTGCCTACCATTTCCCACTAAGAATTTCTCCAAATATTCTTCCCAGGTGCCAGGATCAGGATGTAAATTATTCATTAAATCAAAGTGGTAAAAGGAAACAGCAACATCCTTGGCATTTCGAGCCATGTAAATCATCTGAAGGAGAGAAGAAAAAAAAAAATAAGTACAATCAGTTTCATCACGGAAAAGTAAATTCATACAGATAAATAACATAGTAGATTTCATTTAAATTTTCATTTAAATCTTGTGGATTTTCATTTAAAAATTGTGGATTATGAATGTCTCATAGAAACTCAGACATAGATCCGTGGCTTTGTGATAGTAGAAACAAGGTTTGAGGAAAATATGCACCACAACTTCAGAAAGAACTAGAATGTAGTGAAATATTAAGAACACGATACAGTATTAAGAAGAATCAGTATATTATTAAGAAGATGATGGAATAAAGAGAATACCAAACAGATGGGAAAGTACAAAACCGTGACGGTGGGTGGGGCTTGGCTTCTGCGCGTTAAAAGCCGCAGGGACAGTGGTGGCGAGAAGATGTTCCCTGCGCTGGGGCCGCGGCCCTGGGTGCAGGAGCCCTGAGCCTGCTGCTGGGCGCCTTCTTGTCCCCACAACTCGCCTCCCTCTTGCGTGCTGGTCGCCCTGGTAGGGGGCTTTCTTCCAGCTGGACTTTCAGCCTTCCCCCCAGCCTGCTGCAAAATGAACTGAGACTCTGAGGCAAAACTTCCTCCTGCTCAAGTGGCAGGTGTTGGGTATTGGCTTCCAGCGCCGAAAGGGAGAGTCCCAAGGTTTGTAACCAAAATACCTGTCATACTAAACCCCAGGAAAACCATAACTGGAATGTGAAAAACCAATCGAGACACCAGCACCGAGAGGAATTAAACATTGAATTCTTGGACAAAAATACTAAAGCAACTGTTACAAAGAAGTTTCAATACTCATTTAAAAATTGTCTTGAAACAAATAAATACCTTTGGAAAGTTGTGTGCATATGAATAAATTCTAGTTCTACACCATAATATTGAGTCAAAATACAACCGTCAGTTATAGAGGTTTGGATTTGTGAACCTGAAGAGAGATCTCCCTTTACTTAATATAAGCAACCGAGGGAAAATAGACTAAAGAAGAATAAACAGGGTTAAGAACATGTGGGCCAGAAAACAAAGAGGGAAGGGAAGGGAGGGAGAGAGGGAGGAAGGGGGAAGGGAGATCGAGTTGATGCGCGGGAGTTGCCAGGAGTGAATTGTTAAACCGCGGGGCAAAAGCACGCGGGATGTGTGAGAATCAAATGATCAAACAACTTTAGAGTAGTGAGCTGTCTTGGATCTGGATCTGCCTTTCCCCTCCCCCAAGAAGAACTGCCCGGCCTCGAGACAGCTCTTGCTATTTTTCCTCTCACGCTGGTGGTGTAAATAAAAGCCAGAGTGTTCTGCTTAAAGGCTTTTTCCTGGCCCAGAGTGTCCCCCGGGGCTGGGTGCTCTCAGTGGAGAATCAGCCCCTCTGGCCCTCTTTGCAGATTGAACTGAGTTTTGACTCTTGAGCAATCTGCTCATCCTCCACTCTACTACCTGCAGCTGCATACTGTGACAAGCTTTCACTTAGAGTCTCAGAACACAGGGGAAAAAAGCATTTGTAGAATTAATGGCTAAGAACTTCTGAATATATGTCCAAAAAAACTATATATCCAAGAACATGAGAGAAGGCCAAAAAGGAAAAAAATCCGAAACAAAGTCACAGCAAGACATTCTAAATCAACTTCTGAAAACCAAGACAAATAAAAATCAACCAGAGAGATACAATATGTTATATATTTAGGATCAACTTGAAAGAAAATGAATTTCTCACTTAGAGTCATATATGAAAAGGAATCCTTTAGATTTATGATAATTAAAGTATGGGAACAGTAAGAGATTTAAAATGAAGTATGATATCTATACTTCAGTTGAAGTAAAATGTTGGCACCAATAATCTGCGATGTTATATAAAAACTACACAAAAGTACCCTCCAAATGTATAACTAAGTCAAAAGGAACCTCTAAAAAATTAAGTATACAAAACAAGTGGAAAAAATAAAGAACAAAAAACTGAGAAACAAAGGAAAAACACACAAAAAATGATAGATAAAAGTTACAAAATGTCAATAGTCGCTTGAAATGTAAATGAAGATTTTTTTTTTTTTTTTTTGGTCTTTTTGAGACAGGGTCTCACTGTGCAGTTCAGGCTGGCCTTGAGCTCACTTTGTAGCCCAGGCTGGTCTTGAACTCACAATGATCCTCCTGCCTCAGCCTCCCCAGTGCTGGGATTACAGGCATAAGCCACCACGCCTGGCTTGAAATATAAATGATATAAAAACATATTTAAAGAAAAATTGGCAACTTATTTATAAGATACTCACTTCAAACAAAATAAGTGATAGACTGAAAGTATGGATACAAACATTAATCTATTAAAAGTAGGAATGACTATGTTAATATGAAATGAGATAGACTTCAGTACAAAAAAATTATTAGAGATGAATACTTATGCTAAAGAATTAATCCACTAAATACAATCCTACATCTCAAACACAATACAATATAGTCTCAAAATATATGACACCAAAACTGGTAAAGCTTAAAATAGCAATAGTGAAACCAAACATTATAGTTGAGGATATTTAGACTCTACCATCAGCAATTGATTGAACTACTAGACAGAGATTGTGGAACAATACAGAGTAAATTAAATCTAGACAAAGAATCTAATGGCAATTTATAGAACACTGCAACCTACAAAGAAAAAATATTCATCCTTCTCAAGTACTGTGTCTGGAATAGCAAGTCTTTAAAATAATCCTATATAGGCCAAGCATGGTGGCACACGCCTGTAATCCCAGCACTCAGGAGGCTGAAGCAGGAGGATCCTTGCCAGTTCAAGATCAGCCTGGGCCACAAAGTGAGCTCAAGCCTCAACTGCACAGTCTTAAAAAGACAAAAACAAAAACAGAACAAAACAAAAAACCTTAGAGTAAAAAAGTAACACACGAAATCAGATTGAAAGCACAATATCTAAAAATGTGTGGCACTCAGCTAAAGCAGTTGTAACAAGGTAATTTAAAGCACATCATGTTTACATTAGAAAGGAGTAGTCAACTCCGCAATCTAAGTGTTTACCTAAAGAAATTAGAAAGAGAAGAGTAAAATCAAAAAACAAGTACCAACAAACAATGCTGAACACAAGAGCAAGAATCTGTGAAGTCCAGACAAAAAAAACAATAGAACTCATAGCCTGGCTCTTAAAAAGAATGTTAAAATTAAAATTAAAAAAAAAAAGAATGTTAAAATACTACAAAGATCAACCAAAAACACAAAAGCAAACAAAAATATGCAAATACCTAAGATAAAAAACAAGGAATATCTTTATTTATTTATTTTTTTAATACTGGGGATTGAACTTGAACTTACAACCTCATGCTTGCCAGGCAGACACTTAAACGGCTGAGCTAAATCCCTGGCCAAAACAAGGAATATCTTAAGACATGCAATTTCATTAAAAGAATAAGAAGGGCATAAAATGAACAGTTCATTCATAAATTGATCAACTGGAAAAATTCCTCACATAGAATAAACCAGCAAAAAAAAAAATAAATAAGTCAGAACATAAAATAATCTGAGTATCAGTATAATTATTTTTAAAAAATATTTTTCAGCATAGTTATTGAAAAATTAATGCTGAAGCTCAAATTTGACCAAAGGAAAACATGCATATTCAAGTATTTCATCTAAGAATTTTGTCAGTCATTCAACAAAGAGCTCACACCCTTCTGTGGAGCTACTGTAGAAGCCACAATACCTAGACAGTGGAGAAACAAGACTGCAAGTATTGTGCTGACTTGAGGGTCTGATTGGTACTCAAGTTTAGAAAAGTTAAGTGTGGAAGTTTAAGTCAAAACTTTTTTTTTTAAGTTGGAGGACTTCCTTGTGCAAATTGAAGCTAGTTCTCATGTTCACATATCAGTGAAACATGTGACCATTCCTTACTGTATGAACGGGTGAAGGACATGGAAATGTAGAGCCACATGGAAATTTAGCTTGCCGTGAGAGTGTACCTTGCACTTGTTCTCCCAGAAGGACTTGGGAAGAAGATCAATTGGTAGATGTGTCTTCACAAGCCGAGGAGAAGGGCTGTTCTCTAACTGTTCTAAAGCTGTGAAATTTAATTTGGTATAAAGAAACATTAGAACCAGCATTTCCTCATCTTCCCAACCAATTTTGCAAACACATTTGAGCTGTACATATATAATAAAGCTAAATTTTGAACTAAACATAGCTATTTCCCTGGATTCCAGGAGACAATGTTGTGTAACAGGTAAGAGTATACATTTTAAGGTTAACCTTGCTTGGTTCAAATCCCAACCATAGTTTACTCATTATAGCTACTTTTCAAATACCAGAATCTTTGTACTTTTCCAGTATCCAAAATGAAAGCTAATAACCTCTGTTTATTAATTTCGATGCCTTCGGGTCTCTGATCAAATACATCTTAAAGTCATATACATGTTTTTACATTCATTTTTCACAACATTACTTATATTCAATCTACCATTGGATTACCTGTTAATCCTGCATAATCTTGCCACCTGCTGCATAGGGAGGTTTACTGTACAAATTACTTATCTGATTTACCTGTTCGGGGATCGAACTCAGGACCTCATACTTGCCAGGCAGGCACTTATGCCACTGAGCTAACTCTCCAGCTCTTGATCTACCTGTTCTAACCAAACAAACTCAGTGTTACAAATGCTAAGAATTCTGTTATAACCTTCTCTCCTAATGTTGCAGTACTGATTAGTGTTTAGTAGTAGAGCTGCTTATTTGTTTATTCTCTGTTTCCAAGACCGCTACATGGCACCCCCAAATATGCACAATGGAAAGAGGTTGCCACCAGAACAGGGAGGCAACTTGTTTTGTTTGTGAGTGAATGTCCAGAAGCATGACCATCACACTGTATAAAATAAATGTTTTATATAAGTAGAAATAAGGTTGACAGATGCCTAGTTACAATTCAGTTTCAATTAAACGACAGATTTTTTTCTAGCATAATATCTCTTGTGCAATATTTGGGTTGAATTTATACTCCAGGGAATGACTCTATGAATTCTGAATTTAAATGTGTGTCCTTAATTTTATCAGCAAACATTCATTATAGACCACTATAATTTCACCAGTGATTTCATTGTGCTTCTTATTGGACTGTCACAGCTATTTTATAGAGCAGATAAAAAATGAGAAATTGCAAACTTCCACAAATCAGTATTCCTTAATGTTCCCCTATGAAATTAACTCGAATCTATTACTTTTATGAAGTCTTTCAGATATCTGTGGCTCCTGCTGTCTCCCTTTGCTTCCCTGAAAGAAGTTAAGTCTCTTTTCTCTTGGCATGTGAGACACTTAAATGAACCCTTTATATTCCTAATTATGAGTAATAGGAATATCTGGATACATCATAAGTGCCCACATTCAACTCTCAAGAAAACCCAAACTGACCACATCTCCTGGCTGACCCTCCACAGTGCATCTCCACCAGGGGAGAGGACTTGGATGTCACATCTTAAATGGATGTCTGAATAGGGACATCCTTCTACCTCTGTACTAAGTTGGACACATAGGCTTCCCTTCTCTCTGAGCTTAACAAGTACTTTTTTCAGTTTCATTTGCTGGTTCTTTTTCTCTACCTGCCCTCCATATGTTGGTGATTTTCACAGTTCATTCCTGATCTTCTCTTATTTCTCCACAGGACTCCTGGATAATGACCCTGATTCCAATGCCCAATTTTTATGGTGAAAATTGCTCAATGAATATCTCTGCATATGTTCCAGACACCACAATTTAAACTAATTATTATTATTTAAAAGATTCAGTGACATTTCAAACAACATTTCCATGGCTATTGCTTTACACTCAAATATGTCCCTGCCCAAATATTTTTCACATAAGTCATTTAAATAAATGGCTTCATAGGTCTCTTGTTTTATTAAAGTATAACTCTAGGAAATGCCTTTGATAGTTTCATTTTCTTCATATTTCTTGTACAGTAGTCCCTCAAGAAATCCAAAATGTTTCTTCTCCAGCATCCAGAGGTACATCCAACACACAATGGAGCCTTTGTGTTTTAAACACAAATGGCAACAAAATCCTACAACTCTTCCTAGATTGAAGCTGACTCCAATGTCTTTCTCACAATGTTTAGAATAAATTTAAAAATTCATTAAGAATTTCAAAATTTACATAATCTGTCCTTGCCTAATCTCCAATTACTTTGCATCCTATATTTCTCCTCCTGCATTGGTCTTGTATAAGTCTCTCCTTTCATTACTCCTTTTGTAAAATTTATTTTCTTTCATTAGTATTTTCTGTAACAAGGCCTTTAAATCTAATGTTTCACCTTCTTAGAATCAAAAGCATATAACATATGGCTTTGAATCTTAGTTCAAAGTATCCATCCTACAATATCCAGTAAAAAAAAAATTCTACAATTCTCTTTTTCATTGCTCCATTACGTGGATACACATAAGACTAATAGCACTGATGCATTTTAAGGTTGTTCACTTTCAAAATGTCACAAAATTATTGTAAATTCCTTGTGATAAGATAGATAAATTGTTTACCCATTTTATTTCTACACTATAACACAGTGAATAATTCCTTAGAAAGTCTAAAAAATATTTGTGGAATAAAAATTAACTGTATTAATAAGAAATGCAGAAGAGTAGGGGCTTATTTATTTAACTTCAGCATCGTCAAAGCTTTCACTCCAATCTCTCAAACTGTACAAAATGAGAGCCAATAACATGCAATGAAAATTATATATATTATCAAAAACATTTTCACTTGTTTTCTATAATAAAACTGTTCCACCTTTGATATCATACTTATGTGCAGTGTGCTAAAAGCAGTTTGTTTATGTACTCTTAGTTATTATATCACTTTACAAGTAGCACTTAACATTAGCAAAAATCTACTTCAGAATTATATTGTTCAAAGTTGGAGATATAATACATATGCTAAGTAAATAATGCTATGCAATTATGCTTGTGAGATTATTTAAATTTACCTGTTACTGATATTCCAGGAAAGTTCATCTCCAGCATTGGAACTTTAGTAGTAATAACATCTCGCTTACATTTTTCAACATCACCATCATTTAGAATCAGGTCTATAGTTTCACTAATCCAAGTGGTACCTAGGGAAAAAATAACATTTTTGTAATTTTCAGCCAATTCTGGTGAGAAAACTACCTTCAGAAGCAGGCCATCTTAATCTAGCCTATTAGATTTTTATCTCTGCTGCTTCTATACCTCAAATGCCCCTTTTAAGGTAACAGAAGTCTATGGCTGCCCTACTTAAAGTAACTTTGCTTAAGATTTACAGAAAATAAAAGTTGATGTCAGACATGTGTTCTTCAGGCCTCCCAACTCACCTGATTTAGGGAAGGTCACTATCACAATGTCTTCTGGTCTGCTTTGGAATGACTCAACCTTCTCCCAGTTGTGAGTAAAAGCATACACCATAGGATAGCCATGGATCACCTTCAGATTTTTTCGTAGGATATCTGTTAGAGAATCCATTTTTTAAATGGATGGTACAAAACTTGATATACTTTGTAGTGAAGCCTAATCACAGATAATTTGAGTAAGAAATGTTACTGCTTAAACTTTATAGTTTAACCCAATCAGGAAAACAGATATCAGAGTACAAAGAACAACCTTGTGGCCACAAAGCTACATGTTATAAGCTGCATCTGGCTTGGTGACAGGTAGAACAAAGGTCTTTAATGAAAGATTTGGAACTAGATGAAACTGCACGTTTTACTTTGAATTTAAATACAAGTTTCACAGAAACATGCTAAGAATTTTTTTTGATTTACACAAAGAAAGTTCATTTGTGATCTCTAAAGCCTGTAAAGAAGCTTGCTGTCATTCTTGTCTTTGAGACACAGGTGGTGCATCCATCCTCTGTCAGCTTGCAATATTTGTTTGCTTTATTACTGATTTTGAACAATCCAACTTTGATGTTCCTTGGAATGATTATTTTTTGTGTTTGTTGTGTGTGTGTGTGTGTGTGTATGTGTACAGTTCAACTGTATGTAACTTTTTAGGCTCATGGTTTCTCTTATATTGTATAACTTTAGTGACTATTTCTTAAATATTCACCATCATTTTTTTTACTATTGTTTTATATTTACCAAATTGGTGCTATTATTGCAGTCGTTGAGCAAACATGTCCCTGATTAACCTTACCTGAGGATTTGTTAAAAACGTGGGATTGTCCTAGACTAGAAGGAGAAGGTAAAAATTAACAAGATCCTCAAGTAACCTGTGTTTCTTTACATATTTGAGGATAACTTCAAACCACCTTAAATTTATTGCTTAACATTTGATGCCATATATACGTAATTTATCAAAATGAATTCAGTTACTCACAGAAAACCAATTGGATACATTGTTCTTCCTGGGTATTATACCTAAACCTCACCCAGGTTGTAGATGAGACTTACTTTCATTCTATAGTTGAGACAAAGAAACGCCTTTCCAATGTGAGCAGCACACACAGCCAAGGAAAGGCAAGCAATCCAGGAATGGACGTCAGTCCACTCATTAGGTCATACTGCACATCCACTGTGGGCTCTTCAGACTCAAAAGAAGTCTGTGGCTTTTCTTATTCTAAGGGTATTCATGCTTTGTTAGGGAATTTCTCTTTGGCAGTGTAATCGTTTTTGAGGAAAGGTCAGAATATTCATGTTGGAATAACACTGTGAGAAAAAGGTGAAAGAGCAGCCAAAGGAAGGCAAGACTGCAGTTTCTGAAGAGACTCAGTCACCTAGGGGGAGGGGGTGTCACTGGTTTAAGAAGCACCAGGTGTCAGAGCTGCAGGAGCCTTGCGTTATTAAGACCAAAGTTTGATGACCTCTCCGTTCATAGGGGGAGGAGCACAGAGGGGAGGATCTAAACTCAGGAGAAACCAATGTCATTGAAATACACATGCCAGGTGACAGTGCTCAACCTAAAATATGAAAATGAATTCATAAAAACCTTTAAAATCCTAAAGGGATATGACAAGCAGTGTTTGGGGGTTGTGAGCTATAGGCTACATGACACGTGAAAGTGTTTCAGTTGAGCCCTAGACTCAAACCCAAAATACATTCAACTGGCTTTAAGGAAGACAATGGGATAAAAGGGAAAACAGAGCAAGTCCCCTCTTCAAAAAACCCAAGTCATCTTACAGTAAAACTGAACGATTCTTTCAATAAAAAACATGACTTATTCCATTTCTCTCCCCAAAGTTCAAGTTCTGTCAGGGAAAACTATCTGGCATGTATGTCAAACATCAGCTCTGAAATAAATGTGATGAACAACACACTGCATATTTTGGAATGTGCTTTCAAGTGATGTATGTGCGTGTGTGAGTGAGTGAGGGGCACACGGGTGTTCACATGTGTGTTTGCAGGGGGAGGGAGCTGAGAATTTGAAGAAGACTTACTATTCTGTAGGTTAGATTTTCACGTAAAGACTCAGACCTAGCTTGCTTCTGAACCATTTGCCTGAACTCTTAAAAACTGAACTCTGAAATTCTGAGAGATTGTCTGTAGCATAAACGATAATGCTGAGTTTCTTGTAGGAGAACTGGAATTGTGCAAAAGACGTTGAAATTATCCCAAATAAAAACTGTTCTAAAGAGTATAATGCTCCATGGATATTGAACAACTTCAAGAAAAGAGATTTAAATGCAAATTTTAAAACATGGTATAGTCTCCTTATTTAGGTAGTTAAGATGTAGATTCTGAGCTACAGTTTCTCTGTCTGTCTCCTCTCTCTCTCTCTCTCTCTCTCTCTCTCTCTCTCTCTCTCTCTCTCTCTCTCTCTCTCATAAGGAATTGTGCTGGCTCAACAGCTGAGGTAGCCAGGAAATGCTGAAGGTGGTGACCAGAAATCAGAATAGGCTAAGGTGGCAAAAATCTGAAGTTTTACAAAAATTTCTAGCGTTTGACAGAAATGCAGAGGGAAATTAGAAAATATGGTCCTTCTCTAGTTTTTACAAGAATATTTTCTAATTAACTGAGGCCAGAATGGGAAGTGATTATATTATGTGTGGTTTCATCTGCAAGAACCACGAGTACCCAACAGACATACCACACTTATGATAAATATGAAGTTTTTATTTGGACAGTGGAAATTAAAGCAGAACTGATGGTCTCAGAATGTACTAACTTTTGGTTGAAATTTTGAAATCTTAAATTTACATCAATAGAGTATCTCTTAGTCTTCAGTTGAAATTTAAAATTGTAAAAGTAGCTTTCATATTCATCAGCACATTATCTTAAGTGGTTTTTTTTCACTTCAAAAAACAGGAGCACAGATCATACTAATCCATAAGATAAAATTAGTATATTTTTGGTTCAAATTATTCAAGAAATCACACATAAAACTATACCTTCACAAGGCATAATTACCTATGCCTGTAATCCCAGTGTTCGAGAGGTTGATGCAGACGGATTGCTGTGAATTTGAAGCCAACCTAGGTTACATAACAAGCTCAAGGCTGCTGAACTACACAGTGAGACCCTGTGCCTTCAGCACAGCCCGTCAGCCACCCAGCAACTCCAGTGCCTTCCTTCTGGGGCTTCATGAAACTTAGAAGCTTTGATGCCTGACCACAGAGTTTCACTGACGGGATTTTATTTCAGATTGAAACTGCCATAATTTTCTGCAAATTATTCTTTTGTAAATTAAACTTGAGAAATTCTACAATAATTAAACCTGAGAAAGTTAAGGTATGTGTAAATATTAAGAAATTTTGGGCTGGGGTTTTAGCTCAGCGACTCAAGCGCCTGCTGGCAAGCATAAGGTCATGAGTTCAACCCTCAGAACCCCCCCCCAAAAAAGAAAAGAAAAAAACTTTAAGGCATGTCACGTTAAACTGCAAGAAAATATACAAAGGTTCTCAAGTGCCTTTTAATGTATTTTATTTTGTAAGTCTATGTTTAAAAGTTCACGAGGTTGACATTCTTCTTGGGGAGCAGATGTATGGACATGACACATCTGGGTTCCCTTCACTCCCGTCTGCTTAGCATCTTCAAACCCTCCTTCCTGGTGCTCATTATTACTACTATTTTTATTTTTAGTTCATGTTTATGACATAAAACATTGACATTCATCGTGGGTATTTTGCACATGGCTTTTTACTTCCCCTTTTCCTCTCCCCTCCTCTCGCTCTAGGTCTCTTGGGCCCTTCTGTTCGCAGAAGATCCATGCCCACGGATTCTGGGGAGGGCCAGGTCTAGGAAGGCGGGAAAGCTGACAGTGGCCATCTCCCTGATTTTATTTTCAGTGCGCTGCAAAATATTATGCTTTACAGACAATACACTGCGATAGTTCTAAATAACTTTACAAAGATGAGGCCTTAATATATGAAAAATTCTTACTTTTTAAGAAGAGAAAGATTAATTATAACCTCTAAACACAGAAGTTTATTCATTATTTCATAGAAAAGTGCCTGTAAGAGTTGCAGAGTTTTGAAACAACTGTTATTTTATTTTTCTTTGTAGGTAACCTTTCAAACTACTGATTCTCTTTGAAAAAAGTACCTGTCCATGGCACAGTTTCAGAGAAACGGTGTGGCTGGAAAGCTGCACTCAGTGATCCATTGACATGTGATACAGGAAACAATTAGAATACATGAAACAGGTTCAAGAAGATATTCAGGAAATAAAAAATTCCACTGAGCTGGCAAAACTATATAAATGAAATTGATGACAAAGTCATCAGAGAGCACCTCAGAGGTTTCTGAAACATAGGAGAGTGTAAAATGGAGAGAAAGCATTTTGAACATGTTGGAAATAATTTTGTCAGATTTTGTTGGCTAAAGTACTTGGATCATTTCTTAAAAGTTGGAAAACAGAAATTTTAATTTATATAAAGTTTATGTAGAATTTGAGCTTCTTTGTAAGAAACATAAAAATATAATATGAATAATATATATTCCATTTCATAAATATAAAGTAAATATAAAATTTATACTAAGTCACACCAAAAAACTTTTTATGGGTAATGTTGAAAAATGAGAATATGATTTAATAAGCACAAAAGAATTTGCATTTCTTACACATTTTTAATAACTGTTCACCTTTATAACCACTGTAAATAAGTTTTAAAATAAAAGCAATTTGGGGCAAAGTAGTACAGACATCATAAAGAATTCCACAGTCAGTTAAGGTATAGCCACATAAGATGTATAGCAAGTTCACGGTACACATAAACTCCAGTAAGTATCAGCTACTATTTTTGTGAATGTTTCTTAATGTTCCTGTTCTAATTATTCCTCTATTAAAGTATAAATATTGAACACAACCCAAAAGCCCATCAACCAATAAATGAATAAAAAGATGTTTTTTATATGATGGAGTACTACTCAGCCATAAAGAAGGATAAACTTAAAAGACTTTTATGGCTAAATAGAGGCACCTTGACACCATACTCTTAAGTGGAATAAATTGGACACACATGTGTAAATATCATATTGTTTCTCTGGTGTGAAAAACTGAAAGTGTATATAAAAACCAACATCTACAATAGATATTGTGAAATAGAAAAAAATTGTTCAATAGAAAAGGGGAACTCCTGGGGCAGGGGGATGGAAAAAAATGGAGAAAAAAAGGATAAGTTGAAAATAAAACTGCAAATAAAGAAAGGAAGAGGGGTTGAAGGCAGGGGACAGAAATGGGGGGAAAAAGAGGAACTAAGATGTATCATATAAAGGTACAAGTTCCCTATAAAATCTACCAATAAATTTAATTTTTAATAAGGCTTTTTAACAGACTTTATTTTTTTGCACCAGTTTGGCTCACAGAAAAAGTGAACAGATGTTACAGGTTCCCTGTATTTTCTGTTCTTTCTAGCAGCTACTCTGACCGCAGGGACAGTGCGATGACACACTCCTGAGTGTGCTGGAAGATAATGCAGAGGTGACCCCGGCCCCGCGTCTGCCCCAGGCTCTCTCTACTCCGGTCCTCTTCCTGTGCTCTGCGTCCAGCAGCCTTGCAGTAAGCAGCTTGGCCACAGCTCTCCTTCCAGACACTGCCGTGGTGACGCCAGCCGTTCACGAAGGAAACCTCTCAAATAGTGACCCAAATGAATTATTTCCTCCTTTATGTTGTATTGATTAGGTATTTTACCCCAGAAAGAGGAAAACTGAGTTATACATTAACCTTTTCCAAATTTCTTAGGATGTAGGACCCATGTTTCATTTTGTTTCCCTAAGAAACATTATTTGTTTACAGGAACTATTACACTTAGATTAGTTTTAATGCATGATTACAAACTGCTGATTTTTCTCTTCAACAGTAGCTAATACATGACAATAAAATCAATGCTGCAGAAACATGAATTTATTGATTATTTGTGGAGACCTACCTGGGCAGCTCTTCTTGAAAGAAGGGCATTTGGCCTTACCGCCTCCATGGATGTATATAGAGCTGGCTGGTACATTTCCTCATCCCCCTCAGTCGGCTTTCAGTAACACAAACGGGTCTAGCCCAGGGGCTGATGTGTAGTCTCTGAAGCAGTACAGTGGGTCAGTGATGCCCTGCCTGTAACTCCCAAGTAATGTGAGAGCTGGGCTGTGTGAAGCTGCGCTATTTGCTGAGAGTGAGCCTCAAGAAAAGAGGCTGTGACTTCTCAGGGCAGCGATCACACATCAGAACTGAAGCACCAGCCCCAAAACAGCAGATACTGCCCCAGTGGGTGTTACGCAGATTACTCTTCCTGCTTAGGTCTCTCTGCATATTTGCAGAGGTGATTTCAGGCCTCCTACCTAGCCCAGCTCACAGCACTCACATACTTCTCAACTCCCTCTCAGTCACTCATCCCTGAGCCTCTCCTTCACAAATTAACCAAACCTGCCCTGGGCAGAGGCCTCTGTTCCAGCTAACCATCATGCTAACTGGCCTTAAAACCCCTTTGGCTTCCCACAACTACAAAAATGCCTTAGCGTTTTTATTCTCACCATGCATTGCACCAGTAGTGGTAGATTGGAATTAATTTATTAGAATTCCAACCACTTTTCCATAAGACTACAAATGTGGAATTTTCTGAACCACACAGAGGTCCAGAAGAGCTTTCTATAATTATTTTTTTATTTTACACCAGTAAACTACTATGTTTAATAAATTACTCAAGATCTTACCTATGGAAACTCATTCTAAATCAATAAATTTTAGTGACCTCCTTATACAACAATGCTTTTGATCTTTATTGGTTTTATTCTAAGCATATAACAAATAAAATCAAAGGTTTTATTAGGAAAAACTTTTTAGTTTTAATCCATATTGGGGTATCTTGAAAACATTCCTAAATACCTTTTTCACAAGACCAATGATCCACACTTAAATTTTAAAATAAACTAAGTAATTATACATGTAAAACTTTATTGGCCAGGCCATGGTGGCTCAGGCCTGTAATCCTAACACTCGGGAGGCTGAGGGAAGAAGATTACTATGAGTTCAGGGTCAGTCTGAACTGCAGTGAGACCCTGTCTAAATAAAAAAAAAAAAAAAAAAAAAAAAAAAAAAAAAAAAAAAAAAAAAAAAAAAAAAAAAAAAAAAAAAAAAAAAAAAAAAAAAAAAAATCAACCAAACAAACAAAAAGAGAAAACAGCAACAACAAAAACCCACTTTGTCTCATGACTTACTTTTAGAAAAAATCTTCTAAAAAATAATTAAAATGATAGAGATGGTATTGGTTTCACTTACCAAATACTGTAAGATTCTAGGACTATTCTATGATGAACATCTACTCTAAGTAAATAAATAAACATCATAAATAGTAGAGTTTTCTGGCACAATAAAGGAGCAGAATATAAGAAAAAGTAAAAGTGGTCTTTTATTTAAAAGACGTGGAGAGGAGCCCACAGCCAGCAAGGGTTTGGCTTTCTCCTCTGACTGGGTATGGGGATGTGGGATATATGTCACCTTTGACTAGATGTGGTGCTTGGGGCAGGCACTGAAGACATGCAAGGAGCTGACTGGAATTTTCTTCATGCACTGGGAAAGGAAGAAATTGTAATCGGGGAAGCAGGAGTAAGTGGCCGTCAGGGTAAGCATTCCGGATTTGGCCTTCTACCAAGTTGAACTGTCGCCATAATGTCCTGTAATTTATTCTATGGCAAAACTCTTTCAATATACAGATTTTTTTCCCACTAAACTTTGAAGAGATCACTTTTTCTATTGTAATTTTGGTGCTAGCTAAAGAAAGAGGAGGTACTCTTTAGATCTCTGATCTAAATTTCAGTGTGGAGTTTTTCATCTTCATAATCTTTTTCAAATCTCTCATACTGAGCCACAGTGAACTGGTTTTTCCAGTCTCCTGAAATACCTGAAAAGAAAATATAAATTTGAAAAGCTGAGATGAGTGTAGAATTTACCTCTAACATCAGTTTTAATTTGCATAAGTGCATTTATATTTTTAAGCTTTTAAGTTTAGGTTCTATGCAAGAACTATGAAATTCGCCTCCTGTTACACATCACACTCACTCTTTTGCCTGTTTATTCTCCTGAAAATTAGCATAGGTTTTCTGAATATCCTGTCTAAAACTATGATCTCCTCACTTGTTTGAAGAGATGTCACTGGGAAACAATTATGAAATGGAATATTCCAAGGATAACAAATAGGACAACATTTAGAAATTCGGAAGAAAGTACAGCAAAGTAGCTACAATCAGCTCTTTGTGCTCCCGGGTTCCATATCTATGTGTTCAATGAGTCACTGATCAAAAATTTGTAAAAAGTGCTGAAAATGTATAGAACTTTTTTATTATTAGAGCTATCTAAACAGTATCATATAGAAACTATTCACGTTTACATTGTATTAGCTACTCTTAAGTCAAGCGGCAGGGATTTAAAGTACACAGCAGGGTGTGGTGTGCACAAGCTCTGTGTAATGCCATTCTAAGTGAAGAGCATGAACATTGTGGATTTCAGTATCCAGTGATGGTCCTATGGTCAGTCCCCCACTGATACTAGGGGACTTTTTATCAGTCTGGCTTAGAGTTTTCCAGTTTTCCCATTTTATTTATGTGTAGCTCCACTATTGACATTTAGAGTCAGACAATTGGCATGTCTTGTATACTGCAAGACACTTAGCAATTTTGTTAGCTTCAAGGCCTTAGATGCCAATAATAATTTTCTTCTAGTTGTAACAATAAAAAAGTCTCCAGATATGCATTTGCTTGAGATACAAACATTCCCAGCAAGAGTTATAGATGGAATATTTACTAAATTACAAAAAATTAAAATTTTCCAATAAATGCAAAAATCAATTATTAAGCAAATTAGCCTACTAGATTTTTAAATTTCATTGTTTTATATTAGGTATACAGAATAATTCTTTATTAGAAAGGTAGCTAATGAAGATTTATTCCTATTTGATAGACTATCTCTTCACTTTGTAGATTTTCTCTCACCAAAGCATCTCTCTCTCCAAAACTATCTTATCTTTAATTATAGCTAATAATTATTCTTGGTATACTTCATTAGGAGATGATTTTATATTTTTGCCTGTCATATATTATGTGACCTCCTTGCTTTACTGGCTTAAAGTTATTTTTATTTGTTTTGGCAAGCAACATTTGAACATGTGTTTTATAAATTACATCTGAGAGAAACTTTAAAAGATATTGCAAGCTTCTACCAGCCCTCTCAACCATGATATTGAGCATATAACACATACAGGGACTTTTCTCTACTGAAGTTTCAAAAAAATATTCAAGTAGGACCTGACCCTAGGAAAGTCACATAAAACTACAGCAGTCACAGGCAACAAGAATCTGCCAATGTGCTTAAGAAACATTAATATACCTGGATAATTTAGATTAATGAAATTCTTGCTTCTGATAAAGTGCCAAGACTCATGCTTATTAATATACAGGTTACCTAGTAAACATTTCTTTTTAGAAGGTTTACCCTAGGAGGGATCCAAGATGGCTGATTGATCAGTAGCACAATAGAAAGCCTCTCTGAAAAAAACAACTCAGATGCTAGAATCTAACACCAAGGAGAAGACCAAACAAAAGGAGAAGAATACTCAGGACCCAGGAAGAAACTGAGGAAAAAGAAAAAGAAAAAAAAAAGAAGCATGGATGGAGGGCTGGAGCTGGGCATGCTCCAGTCCCTGTACTGGGCTTGTCTTAGTCAGGTGACTCATGATCAAGATGAGGTCACAGCCCTGCTGATAGCAGGGGTTCATGAGCTTGAGACCCTTGGCAGGAGGAGGTGCTGCAACAGGGAGTGGAAACAGTGAGTCAAGCTGCACGACTTTGGTGAGTCATGGGGACTGGATTCCCCAGAGCAGGATGAATGGATAGATGACATTTTGGAGTTGGGCAGGACAGGCTTGAATCAACAACTGAGGCAGTGTCAGTTGGTGGCTCCTGACCCGAAGCGGATTGGTGGGATCTGCTTGAGCTGGGCCATGCCCCTGGTTGAGACCCAATAGCCAGGGACAAGACAGTCCCGAACCCATGACATCCAAAGAGAACACACAAAAGTGCTGAAGCACTCACTGGTTGACTGACTTAGGGACAGGAGCTGGCCCACAGTGCCCCTGCCTGCGCCTAGCAGATCAGCAGTGGACTGGGGGGGGGCAGCACTTCCCTAGCCAGTGCACTGCAGAAAAACTGCAAGCAATATGAAAGACCCGGAGACTTCCACCACTCACCCATCTGAAAGAAACCAGGAACATGACAAGACAGAGAAACAGCAAAAGGCCTCCAACCACTGAACCAGAGAAAGTGAGTCCAGGAGAGGTAAATGCAGAGGAGGTTGAGGGCAGTAAACATGCAATATCAGATATGACCTAACTCAGGTGAAGCAAGATATAAGAAGATTAATAAAAGAAATGCTGGGTAATCCTCAAGAAGTCACAAGTGGAAGAATGGAGGAACGCAGAAAGGAGAGAAGCCTTTGATGAAGAATATAAACAAAATCTAGAATACATGAAACAGACGCAAAGAGAATATCAAGCAATTAAAACTCCGTTGAAAGCTGGCAAAACTCCTTAACAGAAACTAAGGACAGACATTCAAAACTTGGACATAGATTTGCAATATATGATCAAGAAAAGAAGGACCTCTTAAAAATAACAAGGAACCAGGAAGTAATGATACAAAGGCTAGAAAACAACAAGAGGATTTATAAAAATAAAAAATGTGAACAAAGATGCAGGGACAAATACAAATGAAATAAAAAGGCTATTCACAGAAATAATTAAGGAAAACATCCCAAACATAGGTAACAAAAGTGATGTCCAGATATACGAGGCATACAGAACTCCAGCCAGCTACAACCAAAATAGATCTACACCCAGACTTATAATAATCAGGATCCCAGAAATCCATCACAAGAACAGAATATTAAAAGCAGTCAGAGAAAAGAAACAGATTACCTCTAAAGGAAAACTCATCAAAATCACAATGGACTTTTCAATGCAAACTATCAAATCAAGAAGAGCTTGGAGAGAAATATTCCAAGCCCTGAAAGGAAATAACCTCCAACCCAGATTGATGTACCCTGCAAAACTATGACTTGTCTCTCAAAATTAATGGAGAAACAAGATATTTCCACGGCAAAGAGGAACTCAGGAAGTTTGTGACCACCAATCCAACCCTGCAAAGAATATTGAAGGACATTCTAGAAGAGGGAAGAAAATCACCAGGATTCCAGGAACAATGGCAGAAAGGCCTCAATGAAAGGGGCAGGCAGTGGAATGAAGGGGAAAAGTAAACAACAATGACAGAAAAATAGCATAGCAGAGATAAGGCAGAGAAGATTGGCTATATCGCTGTTTTGTCTTGACTGATTTTATTCAAATCTGGTATACCTGAGAGTATCAAGTCTGAGAGTAGAGGCAATTACTCTGAAGATGACAAGATTCAGTAGGATACCCATTCTGGTTTGATTATTAACTGCCTTTGAAATCCTATAATGTCTCCAATGTTAGGTTTTTGTTAATAGTGCTATGTACTGCTAAGTTTAATTATACTATGCCTGATGATACAGACAATTTTATTGAAAATAACAAGAGACGTCATAGTAACTACTGTAGATCACCTCATATTGTGGTTTTATATGTCCTTTTCATGTTTCTTTAGGCATTTGTATTGTTGACTTGTTTTGATTTGATTCTCCCTCTAATACAGAAAGGCTAGGTATACGTGTAGAGATTTATACAAGTGTAGTTCTTCTAAACATTTTATGAGAATAGATTATAGTTATTGTAAAGAAAAAAAGAAAGTATTCTAAAGGATATAACTTCATGTATGTTTAAGTGTGTAGGATCGATAATCATATTACTAAGTTTTTGTTGGGTAGATGAGCAGAACTGATTGCAGTCTCACTGTTTAAATGTCCACTTTGTAGGCTTTCCTTTACTTTTGTAACTTGAACAACTATTACTAAGCAGAAAATATGTAATCATCAACTAGTGATTTCTCACTGGTTATTATTTTTGTTTTGTTTTGAAATTTTGTATTATTTCTACCCTCTTTCTGTTTCATTTTTTTCTTTAAATAAAAAAGACCATAAAAAAGAAGGCTTACCCTACATGTTAGATTTGCAGCAAAGATACAGTTTTGCCACAGACTATCCCCCTATACTTTGTTGCTTTCTTTTCTTCTCAATTTTTCCCTCTTCAGTGTATTCAATTTCTTCTAGTTTCCTACCTCATCAACTATATATGATTACCATTGTTCTTCATCACGTGATCAGCAAACTGTAGAAATAAGTGGATCACGACCTCACCTTTTCTCATGAAGGGAGACACTGAGTGGTCCATTTCTTCTTTTGTCAAAGTGGTATAATTTGCATGTGGATTTTGTTTGATTACATTAAAAGAGCTGTGATAGAGGATTTTATTCACAGCTTCTTCTGACAGGTTTTTCTCTAGAAACTTCAATAACTTTTGAATTTCACTCTTTGGATCCTAAAAGAAAATGGTCGAAAGAATCATCTCAGAAAGTTCTGATCACAAATAAAAGAATGCACGTAAAAAGTTTTTACATATGTCATAATAATAGAGATGATACTTGTGGACTTTCATATCATTTTTCATTTAACTTTTCAAGTATATAGCCTTTAAAACTGTTTTTCAAAAAATGAAAGGAAAATGATTAGGGGAGTAGTCAACATTTTACATTAAAAATGTGATTAACATGAAGATTAATATTATAAACTAGCAAGCTACTTCTATAAGTAGGCATAATTTGCAAATTCTTTTAATCCTTAAACATTTTTAGAATTATGGATTGATTATCTATCACAAAATATTTATAGTAGAAAAATACTCCATTTCTAACTCTACAGGCATTTTTTGGTAGTATGGATATATATTTTTGTTTTTATTTCAAGAGAAACAAAAGCATGTAAAGGGTAGAGGTAATACAGAATTCAAAAAAAAAAGAATAAACAATAAGAAATCACTAGTTAAAATTACATATTGTCCTCTTAGAAATACTCAAGTTACAAAATTAAAGCATACAAAGTAGTCAAACAGTGAGAGTGTAGACAGCTACGCATGCATGAATATCTGCTTGTATTTCTATACTTTCTGTATTAGAGGGAAAAACAAAACTTAGCAAGACAAAACAAAACAAATTCCTATAAAAAACATGAAACCAAAAAGTCATATAAAACCACAGTACAAGGTGATCTACAATGATTACTGAGTTGTTTCTTATTATCTTCAATAGAATGTCTATATCATCAGGCATAAATGAATATAGCAGTATAATTGAGTAAAGCAGTAAATAATATTAGTAAAATAAAACATTGTAGACAGTATAAAAGTTCAAAGGCAGGTAATAATCAAACAATAGTGGATATTCTAGTAGATCTTGTCATCTTCAGTGCAGTTGCCTATACTCTCAGACTTGATACTATCAATCATAACAGCTTTGAATAAAATCTATCAATACAAAACAGCGATCCAACAAACCAGATTGGATTATGATCAGTCATGGTAAAACAGTATATGTTTTACAGAGCTTTAGATTAAGTTAATAGGAAATTAAGGATGATTACTGTACTATAACCTGTTATTTTCAGTATTACTGTCTATGCCCTCAAGTCTAGTACAGGTAAAAATGGCTGGGACAGAATATAATACATCTAAGCAGAGTAGTGTGGGTAATGTGGGTTTTAAATCCTGGTGCACTATTTACAATATAGCGTATCGAGGCCATCTATGTTAGAGTTTGTAGTTATCCTTGTCTGCCTCATTTCTGCTATGCTATTTTTCTGCCTTTGTTTGTCTAATTTTCTCCTTCATTCTACTGCCTGCCCCACTCATTGAGGCCTTTCTGCCACTGTTCCTAAAATCCTGGTATTTTTTTTCTCTCTCTCTAGAATGTCCTTCAGTATTCTCTGTAGTGTTGGATTGGTGGTCAAAAACTCCCCCAGTTCCTCTTTGTCATGGAAGCATCTTGTTTCTCCATCAACTTCTAGTGACAGTTTTGCAGAGCACATCAATCTGCTCTGGGGAGGGAGCAATCAACTGAAGTCACTGTCACTCCCATTTCAGGCTCCTCCTGCCCAATTCCAACATGTTGCCCATTTGGTCGCACACTTCCTGTGGGGGGGATCTCATTCCCAGCACTGACCGTGGATTAATGAAGGTCCCTTCACCAGCTCTGCTCTCCATTGGGCTCACCAACCCCTGACTTCAGCGCTGCTATGTTTCCTGTGAGTGGCAGTGGGTGTGGATTTGGGCGGCTCTGCCAGCCGGCATGGATTCAAGCTGGCACAAACTTGGCGGGTCACTGCAAAAATGCTGTGTCCCTTAGTTTTTGGCTGTTTCAGTTGTAGTCCCAAAATATTTGATGAGCTTTTTTACATTTTAATTTCTTCCTGTGTCAAGAGGATCCATCTCCCTCTGTCTGCGTCTCTCCAGGGTGTTTTATTCTGGCACATGAATTGTTTCTCTTGGGAGGCTTTGTATTTTATTGCTCACTGATTGGCCATCTTGTCTTCTCCGGTAGTATGGATATTTAAGGAGGAAAGAAAATTAAAATCCTTTTGATTTCCCAGCTTTTTCAAAAAAAAGTAGCCTAAGGAATGGTGGGAAAAGGAGGCAGCAGTGAAGAAGAGAAATCCATTAAGGTATTTCTTATGATTTCCTTCTTTGAATTCAAAGAAATGGGCATAAGAAGACATATTAGCTATGAAGAAACGGCAGCAGTGAGCCCAAAGAGTTTGTGCCCTGTATTCACTAGGGAATTATTTTTCTTAATGGTCCAAACCAAACTGAAGCAGAAAGCCATAATCTTTGTGACACAGTGGTAATAGTTAGAAAGACAATCTGAGATTTAGCTTTCCTGAATATGCTGCCTCAGTTCATGGAAACAGAGCCAGTGCATTTTCACGGTGATCCTAAAATAATGTGTTTCTTGTTCCAAAAGAGCTGATAACATTATATTGAAAATTAGCCCGTAATTTTGCAGGTGGAAAAACTTACAAAAGTTGACTCACAGTAGTACTAACTCAATCTACAAGTTAGAAAAGATGGAAAGGTAGGAAGATGGGGAAAGAGGAGAATAGCCAAACAGAACAAAAGTATTTGAGCAGCATCTAATTGTAACTTTTCACTCTCAAGTAACTTTTAGGTTCCTCTTTTAGCAGAGGTAGATTTGCCTCTCACACCTGAGGAAACTAATCTTCCCTTACTTGAAGACCTTATGACCTAATGTACTGAAATTTTCTTTTAGGACACAGGAATTAGAATCTTCTTAAAAACCACATCCAGCTTCTCTTTATTTCTTACAGGCCCATAAGTTGTTCACTACTTCTGCATAATTCAATGACCACTGAAGAGTGGTTTTTATAAAATACAAAAGAAGTTGCAAGCTTAGCCAAAGAATCCCAAAGGTTTCCTTACAGATATGGAACTGAGTTCCAAAATTTATAAATGGAGCCTTAGACATCACAAAGGAATTTACAGAGATTTACAGCAGCCAGATGAGGCTCTTTGAGCCTCTGGGCCCTGAGCAAATGGAAGCAAATTAGCCAGAGTTACCACTTTACTTGCTACCACTTTTTTCTTTCTTTCTTTTTCCTTTCTTTCTTTCTTCCTTTCTTTCTTTTTTTTTTTTTTTTATGGTCCCAGTATGGCTCACTGAATTCAGATGGCAATTACTTTACTGATGCAAAAGGTTATCATCACATTCATGTTGACTCATGGAAAAGGGAAAGGTGGCACAAAATGATGGAGAGCTAGACAAGATTAAAAATGCCAAACTCTCTAAACCATAATGCTAATTTAAATTTCATGTAGAGATATCATCCACTGAGACATTGAAAAAGGAGGTGGAAACACTCTGATTTCCTGTTCCTGAAAAGTCTTTCTCCAACAGTGGATGATACCAGCAAATGGAATGCAAATCAAATCAAATGTCTGGACTGAGACAAGCAGTAAGGGAAAGAAAGGTTCAGTAAACAATCTAACTTTAGGGCAGAGTCGACAGGAAAGAAGATTTTTCATATATAGAGACCAAGAGGGAAGGAAAATAAGATCCAAAAAAGATGGCTCTAAAGAAGCTGCAGTTACCTCTTACCTCTTTCATGTCTTCATAAAATAGGTAAAGGATACGATAATCTTTCCTTGTCTCCCACCAGCCCTTCACATGGTCATACTAAGAACCAAAACTTACTGAAAGTAAAGACAAAATATTTGCGAAATTACTATTTATGTGAAGAAAAAAATCTTAAGCATCATTCAAACTCATAATTATCATTGTATGTATGTATATATATATATATATATATATATATATATATATACTCATTACTTATTTAACTCAAGAAAAAGTAGCAATAAGGATAAAAGAAATACATGAGATAACTCTTTCTGAATTTACAATCTATTTAGAAAGGGAAAATACTGCTTTTATAAGTTGAATTATGTTTTCACAAAAGTCTTGTGTTGAAGTGCTAACCATTAGTATCTCAGAATGTGTCTATATTGGGGATATGGTCTTTGAAGTAAAGAATTTAAAATTAGGTCCTGAGTTGAGCCTTAATCAGACACAAACAATGTCCTCAATTTGATAGGTATAGGTGCCCTTACAAGAAAAGAAAATGTTGACATAAACATACACAGGAAAGGCCATGGGAAGTCACAAGGACAAGATGGCCCTGCACAAGCCAAGCAACACCCTTCAGAAGGAACAGCTCAGATGACACTTTTGCTTAGACATACAACATCGAAAAGTATGAAAATATAAATGCTTGGTATTGAACCTACTCACTCAGACTCTTTGTTATGGCAATGCCAGAAAATTAATGTAATTTCTAATAAATAAACCTGAAACTATGAGAGCAAGGGGACAGATACTTATTAATGCAGGTCACAAGAGATGTGGAAATTTACAGAGAGGGAGGGGTGAGAGAGCCATCTGAATGGAACAGTTAAGAAAAGCCTATGAAGGAAGTGATATTTGGATCTAAGAGGAGCCTGGGCTTGATAAGGGTACTAGCAGAGATCACAAGCTATACATAAGGAATAGGCCAGGCAATGGCAGAAGTGAGTCTATGCAAGAAACCATTGAGTTGTATTTGCCACAAATAGAGAATTCAAATAGAAAAAGATTGCTAGGAGAATTATTAGCTGTTGTGGTTGTGTTTAGATGTCCTTCCAAAACCTCATGTGGTCATAGATGGAGCTGTACCAGAGGTGGTTTGATCTAGACTGCATGATTAATTCTGTGGTGCAATCCTGTGATTAAGGATGTATGATTACTATATTGGTCCACTGATTAGTTTTGTACCACCTTAATCCCAGTCAATTAGAATATAAGAGGAAAAGAAAGACACTGTTAAGGTCCTTTGTTGATATTGCTTCCTCGTGGGCACCATGAACTGTTTCTCCTCTGTGATGCCCCTCCCCCAAGCCACTCTGCCTTGGAGCCAGGAACTGTGGTCTGAAATCTCTACAGACTGTGAGCTAAATAAATCTGTCCTCTTTAACTTTGGGTTTCAGGTTTTTGTCTCAGCAACAATAGAAAAGTAACTAAGACATTATTTAAGTTACAGTCATGACAATGAATGAATCCCTGAAAAAAAGAGAATATATCAATAGAAGAACAGAATCTTTAGGACTTTTCTTTTACTTAAGAGTATTCATAGTTTATATGATAAAAAAATGAAGAAATGCTAAAGAAAAAATGCCCAAGGAATATGTTCATAAAATTAAAGTGGTATCATAGCATGGGTAGCAAGAGATAAAATCATTTGTATTCATTCACAGTAATCTCTAGCCACTAGTGGAACAGTGGAACTTGAAACTAAGAAATCTATGTCACATATTCTCCAAAGATCCTTGGAGGCCAGAGATGCTACATACATTCTGCTTCCTTCACTGTATTCCTGATATACTAGTCAGTGCTGGGTAAGTTAAGTCATAATAAGCACAAGATTCATCTTTAAACTTGGTATCTCTTTTTAAAAAAATTTCTCAGTTTTGAGTGCCACGGTTAAAGGAAAAGTTGGACCCACCCTTCCCAGCCACAAATTTATCTAGAAACTCCTCCCAAGTGCCGGGCTCTGGGTGCATTTTTGCCATCTGGTGGAAATAACAATAAGACACAGCCACATCTTTGGCATTCCACGCCACGTAGACCATCTATCTGTAGGGAGATAAGGAAAACTAACATTTTAAAAATTCATTAATAGTTTTTAAATTTATGCCTAACATTATCAGAATCTATGTTTTCTCTTCTGTATTTCCTGATCTTGACATGTACTTTTAATATCCTGACATATTCACAAATTATATATTTTTTAAGTTTATTGATACATTTTAGGTTCAAACAAGTTTGCCAACTTTCAGTGGAATTTTTAATTTCCTGGATATCTATCTGAATTCATTTCATGCATATCATTTCTTTCCTCTATTGATCAATCATGGTTTTTTATAATTTTTCTATCATCATCCATTTTTTATGTATTTTTATTCTAGATTTGCTGAACAATTCCTTTATAAATGCTGACATTTCTTTTTTTACCTGAGAGATTATTTCTGATCTGATTTCCTCAGTAGATTTGTGGACTTGCTTCTTTGCTTTGGTTCCTATCATTTCAGAAATTTCTGATGCATGTCTTTCCCATTTTCCTCTATCTCCCTGTCTCCTAGACTTGTTCTGTGTGGCCTGGAGGTCTAAGATTGCATCTTCCACATCTTTTTATTCTCTGTTTCAATTTTTTTTTCTTTTCTGTGTAGATCTTTGTAAGTTTGTGGATAGCTATGTCACTAGTATCAAGTCCTTCCTAGGAAAAGTCTGTTCCTCAGAGATATCTTGTGTGTGTAGGAGATTCTTGGCTTTTGTCCATTTGAAGATCTTACCTTCCCAGTTAATTAGTAGTAAGATGTCAGTAACTCTTTAGTTCAGTCCCCAGTTCTTTGGTGCTGGGCTGTGGTAAGGTTATTAACCCAGAGTTTCCCAGTATTGTTACAGAAGGGGAAATAACTGACTACAGAAGATATGACATTCTAGCTAAAGTAGTACAATTAGCAATAATGACAGCATTAAGCACAGTTTAGAAAATGACAAACTATCAGCAGCATAAGCACCTGCCTTGCAAGTGCATGGTATGAGTTTGATCCCTGATACAAAAAAGAAAGAAAGAAAGAAAGAAAAAGAAAATGACAAACTAGGTATTAATTTTGTACCTTGAATCATAGTAGCAGAATCTAGAATTATATAAGAACTGATTCTAAATTGGGAGCTTGTATTCACAGTGTTTCCTATGGGTAGTTTTCCCCTGTGGTGGAGGGAGCTCAGAAGGGTAATGGATAAAACAAAGATAACAAAAAAGAAAGTAGAAGCAAGGCTGGGGGACAATGGGAGACTAAGGGAGAGGGCAGAAGAGAAAGAATGAGGGGATAAGCAAGGAGCTATCTGAATTGCCTGGGATTAGGTGGTGGGATTAGTTTTCTGTGACTGGAGTTCTCCCCAGCAGTTTAGAAAAGAGGAAAAAAATGAAAGAAAAGAGAAACAGAAAAGAAAAAGAAAGAAAAAAAACCCAAACAGAACAAAACAGAGAGAAAAAAGAGATGGACAGAGAGAGAGGGACAGAGAGTGAGAGAATGGGGCATCTTTGTCCCCAAGCACGGTGGTGGGTCACCTAACACCACCTGTTGGCTCTACTGCTTTTTTGCTTCAGACTTTTTATGTCCCGCCCCCCTTCCATTCTGCATACCCTGGGGGGGACCCTCTTGTGTCACTGGCGTTCCCTCTGGTCCCTGAACCTTCCCAAGTGGCTCACCTCGCTTAGGGCACCAGTGTGGGGAGACACCATTCTCTGGGCCTTCTGGACTGGTTTACCTGAACTGTGGTGAAGATGACAGCGGGAAGGGCCACCCTCCACACCTCCACCCTGGCGGCAATGAAGATGGCAATGGAAGGCGGTAGAATGGTGGTCTCAGAACTTCAGAGTGGGAGCTAATCCCTGTCTGTCTTCCAGGGGCCACTGTTATGTTCTGATTCCAGGGACTTAGGGGCTAAATTAACATTTTCTCCTTTGCAATGATTTACCCACTTCATTCATCTTTTATTTGCAATGATTTACCCATTCTTCATCTTTTATTTTCCATAAATGATGACAATAAAGTACAACCCACCCAAGTAAGGATTTTCTTTACAATTTTCTACCTTACAATTGTACTTCCAAAATGAGGAAGGGAGGAGCTGAACAGGTAGGCATGTTTTCACTAATCGAGGAGATGGCATGCTTTTCAACTGTTCAACACCTACAAGTATAAAAATCAACAAACTATAAGCATTAATCCTGTTTAGTGGGTTGATATATAGCTCTTTGACTTCGTAATTTATGAAATATCTAATGAAATAAAATATTTAAAAATCTTGGTTCACTGGAAAGCTTTTTTTGGCTGTGAGTAGAATGGGATAATTATTTTCATAGATGTCTATAAAGGTATCATATATAACACTGATGGGCCAGAAATAGGCCACATATTTCACATAATCTCTTTCAGCTAATTAGCAATACACACAATTCTATGTTGGCTCAAACACTGAATTTCAACATATAATGATGACACACTGTGTAAGACTTGAAGACTTCCACAATTAGGTAAACTACACTACACCAAAATCTTTTAAGCATATTTTACCTGGATAGAGAGAATAATTATGGATGGGAGTAAGTTACCAGCATAGCAAAATTCCAATTCTGTTAAAGACATTTATAGATATTCAACTCTCTAAGCAGTGTCTGTATCATTTGCCCATTTGACTGTTCTGCCTATCACACAAGGATACTACTGTGGTGAAAGGGACATTAAGAGAAAATACCATTTGAAAATCCGGGGATGATAAGTTCCATAAAAGGCACGCGTTTGTATATTGCATCCCTTTGACATTTTTCTGTATCCCCATTGTTATAGATCAAATCCAGCATTTCACTGATCCAGGTTGTCCCTGAAGAAAAAGAAATAGAAGAAATTCTAAACTTTCCTGTAAAAATTGAGAGGGTCATAGAGGCAAAGAAATTGTATAATATATAAAACAAAAATGTTATTTATTTTCCCTTTCCCTTTATTTTCACTTTCCCTTTCCTCTTTTCTAGATGTCTTTATTGATCTTGAACAAAGATGAATGTACTATGTGTGCACATGTGTTTGTAAAATTTGATTAAATTATACACATAAATAAGATTTTAAAAGCAGAACAGGGCATACTAGAGAGATGGTAGATCAGTAGTAACTATACACTCTCCTGACTAAGGGGAAGGGGAAGAAGCCAATTTCAAAGATATTATTAGCTCATATTTTTTTTATTATTATCAAGAAAGATTATTGAGTCTTAGCATTCAAGAGACCTTCAGGTGAAAATATTTAATATTTTGTGAATAGGTGAAAAAAGGAAGCAGAATTTTACTTTTTTTAAACTGTGATGACCGGTGTGTCACTCACACACAAAAGACGACAGCTCTTAAGTGAACAGAGTGAATCAAGCTTCTCTGACTTTTATGACTATGCATCTCAGTAGTCATTGGAGAAGTAGACCTAAAATATCTGATAACGTGGTCTATTGAATTTCCTATACCACTTGGTTATCAAGTTATTGAGACATTGCCAAAAAGGAATTTTAAGAAACAGAAAGAAAATATCTTCCTGACTGTCCTTATTGCTTTCTCATAGCAAATGTGTTGAGCAGTCCCTGAATTAAATAATGATGGGTGGTAGCAAGGAACTAAAGTCATTCAAATATTTCATATGCACCTTCCTGTCCCTAAAATTTAGTAGTTTCTATCCTTTTCCAGACAGGTATAATCCTAAGAAGACATAAGCTGATCCAATACTATCCTTGAAGGTTTTGTTTCTTGCTTTATTTTAGACTTAAGAAATGTTTTTTTTAAGAGATTAGATAGATAGATAGATAGATAGATAGATAGATAGATATGCCGAACTCCAAAGAGACTTAATGTGACACATTTCATATCTCATTAGTAAATGCTCCAAATTGTGGCCCACAAAATATGTTTCAAAGAAATACTAATTTGACTGTTTTATATACTTTGTAATGTAAAAGTTTGTTTACCATGATATTTGAAAAAAAGATGGAAAATTTATTTCAAACAAAGAGTTACCTTGGAGATTGCTAATTTATAATTTTGGCATAGAATATTCAAAATTCAGTGTTACCTCCCAGAATTTTTGCTCACTACTTTGAAGTAATTTTGATACTTGTGATCTTAAAAGGTTAGTAACTGATATAATTATTAAAGATTTCTTCCTTTAAAGAATAAGTCAGGAATTAAGAGAAGTTGATTTTAGAATGTTTATTAATTAGAACAATTGACTAAGGAGTCAAGTAAATTAATTGGATAATTACCTGAAAAAGAGACTTATCTTTCTGTTATTTTCATGTGCATACATTACTGGCTGAATCAGAAGATTCTTATGAGTAAATCTAAAGAAATAGAGCATTGCTTACCATATTTCACTCATTTTAAATTCTTCTTGATATAAACTGAGGTCAGCAGTTAATTTTATAAATAAAACATTTAAACACTGAAAGTTATATATAAATATTTTAATATGTGTTAATATAGAGTAAAACAATGTGTACACTCTAATATATCCTATATATTAGAATATATTGTAGAATATATACCAAAATTATACACAATTTTAATGTTTTATTGGAATTTAAAAGGAAAATGAAACAAGGTTAATTTTCTCTCCACTACATTCTTCTGTGGTTGGCATTTCTGAATAGAAAGTGAATTTGCCTAATGTAAGAAAAAGCCATTCCAGCAAACCACACACTGTGTTCCCTTTGAAAAATGATTAACTGAGCGAAGATGTTGCTAGTAATGTGTGCAGCAGTTGGTTCGCACACGTAGACCATTGCCTAACCGGTTAGGATAACCGTGTAGAAAGGGCTTACCAGACTTGGGGTAGGTGGAGATCAGAAGGTCGTCTGGCTGGGCCTCAAACCACGCCACCTGAGCCCAGTGCTCAGCGATACTCCAGAAGAGGGGGAATGCCCGAAAGTCCACTAACTCTCCTGAACACATCGGGCTTGATATCCATTATCCAGACTCTAAATTTTAAACACAATGGTGCATTTTTCAAATTTAAAATCTCATACCATTTTGATACCATGATCATTACTCTCGATTCAGCAGCAGCAGATTCCAGTACTGCGTGTCTGAATCGGCAGAAAGAGGAAGGATAGAGACCTAGAAGTCCCTGTGCAATTATTTTCATATGTGTTATTCCAACACACATAACAGTAGATTTCATTTGTGTGTTAATTCCATTTCCTAGAACAAAGATTTCTGGGATTTGTGATAAGGTACTGGACCTTGGGAGTCATGTGGAAAATGCCCTGACCACAGTGCTGCTAATTTATTGCAGTGGAAACTTGAAGAAGCCCCATAATCTATGAGCCTTCCTCATTGAAAATGAGACTGTAAAAGAAGTCCGTCTTTCGAATGCCAGAGCTGACTGGTAAATTATGCACCATAAGCCGTGAGTGAGAGAAAATGTATGTGTGAGCCGAAGGCAAGGTTTAGTACTGGGTGCGGGGGGTAGGTGACAAAGAGGACAGGGTAAAGGACAAAACACCTGAGGAAAGCAAATTCTTGGAGATACCTTGGGCAGCTTGCTCTAAAAGACTTTTTAAAACTAATTTTTATCACCTGATATCATTTTATTTCTCAGCAGAACTGCAATGAAGGCATTTTTGTTTGCCTTTTGATTGTCATGGAAAAGCAGAAGAGCTATACCATGAAGTTGACATGAGCAGCATAGTTGTATCTCTCCCTCAAGTTCTAGTTCTAAAGTTCTAGAAAAACTGCTTCACAAGCTCATTTACAAGGCTTCCTGAGGCCCTGTGTGAGCCATTAAGCTTCTCACCAAGAATGAAAGTCATGAGTCTTTGGAGTCAATAGATACGAAGTCAGTCCTCTGTGTCTGCCAACTTTGCATTCACAGATCCAACCACCTGTGGATGCAAAAGGTGTACAGACTCTTTTCTTTGTCAAATTTTTTAGGATATAATAATTATTTACATAGCATTTCAATTGATATAAGGTGTTATAAGAAATATAGGAGGTGCTATAAAGTACAGGCATAGCTTATATACAATTATCAGGCCATTTTATATGCAGCACATGAAATCCAAAGATTTTCATGTCTGCCAGTGGTCCTGTGACCCATCTCCTCCGGTATCAATGGATTTAAAGTGATACCTTTTGTGAAATCTGACTTTTTATCTTCTTTTATTTTCAAGTTCTTTCAACTTTACAAGGTCATATTACAAGAAGTTTATCAAGTAGATTTTTTTAAATCAAAATTCAATTCATTTTATAACATGAAGATTTAATAAGAGATACAGAGTTATCCAAAGGAACTCAGCCTCACAATACAGCAGACTTATAAATGTACATGATACAAATGCTTTTCTGTTCTCCAAATGCCTTCATCCTCTACTACTATCCCAGATAATCCTTCACTTAGGAGTGTATCACACAAGAAAAAGTAACTTTAATATTTTAAGATGTTAATTGTGCCATGATTGTTTATGAATTAACTTTTTAAAGCTTCTATTGTTTCCTCATCTACTTCTTGTTTTCATGGTTTTCCAGGGCGCTTTCTCCATAGTTCATTAGACAGGGTCTTGGTTTCCCAATGGGCTCCCGTTGCTCCTCCTGTTACCCAGTTTATCCCTTCCACAAGAAGTATAGTCACAGTTCATTTAATTATGGGAATTGTTCTGAGAAATGCATTGCTACTAAATCAAGCTTGTTGTTGTGGAACATCACAGAGTTTATTCACAAAAACTAAGACAGCTGTAAGTCACTGAGCATTTAATCTTAGGGTCCCCCATTCTGTGTGTTTCCTCATTGTCTGAAACATCACTACACAGTGCCTAACTGTAATTATCAGACTGGAATTACTACTCACAGCTCTTTACTCCAAAACAAGTTTCTTCAGTTTTTAAAGTTTTGCTTTCCTTCAATATGTAAAAACCTACAAAAATGATAAATATGATAAAGTATTATTGCAACATAGTAGGTAGGAATGCTTACTAACTCAATCATGTGAAAGTTCAGTAGTGTGTTGACCACGCCTACTCCATCATTCTTTTGCCTCACAAAAGTTTACCTAGTTTATAATTCATCATATTAGTTACAGATTTTGACACATTCTAATAACATGACTAACAGTTTTAAAATCATATGTGCTGATGAAAGCATTCTAGAAAAAATCTAGATAATCCAGGGTG
Source organism: Hydrochoerus hydrochaeris (assembly GCA_004027455.1). Taxonomy (NCBI): domain Eukaryota; kingdom Metazoa; phylum Chordata; class Mammalia; order Rodentia; family Hydrochaeridae; genus Hydrochoerus; species Hydrochoerus hydrochaeris. The sequence goes on along the minus strand of PVLA01010959.1, from coordinate 7,116 downwards.
GTAGATTCCTGGAGGAAAAAGGTTCTGAAAGTTGCTTTTTTATTTATTCATTCCAGGACTGTTTAGGAGTTTCTAAGTCTCTATGCCTTGCCTAATATAATTAGATTCAGTCTCCTCTCCGAAGCTTGTGTGCATGCTGGCATTTTTGAAAATTACAGCTTCCCCAGCTGTTATCTCTATCACATGAGGAGACAGAGCAACATGCAAAGTGCATAGCAGGTCCTTATATTTCTTTGTTTTACAGAACTAGATATTCTTAAATCATGCATACTGATATAAGGCATTGTATCTCAAAAGCAAAATAATCAATAAATGAAAATATATTTGGGTTCTGTTATTTAATTTCTGACAGACACTGTGCACTAGGAAACCAAATGATGAGGGACAAAAGTGGCTTTCTATCATTATACTGCTTAGAATTAAGCAGGTGAGATAGCTATTTATCAATCATGCCAATCAATAGCTCTGATAGTGATGCACTTTAAAGACATATTACAAAAGTTTTTGCCTATTTATAGATTTCAATACTTCAAAAAGCCATATTGGCCCACATTTATTTGTGTTAAGTTTTATGATATATAAAGTTCACTCCTTTGACTGTATTTTTTCATCAACAAAAAGAGAAGATTAAAATATATCTGAAAATCTTTCCAAATTGATCATTCTATGAGTTTGTATCTTTGGATATTATAGATTATCAGACACAGAAATAAAGCTGAGGCCTGTATTTTGACACTGAAATTATGAACCTGGAAGATGAAATATCAAAAGTGCCGATAAATTTTCAAGAGATCACATGATGATACATTTTCATTGCACGTGTATGTACACAAGACAAATTGATCAGTAGGCTTGCTTTTAAGGTTTAAGCTTAAATATGTTTTAAAACACATTTTCTATGTGATGTGATCCATAGCACCACTCATGTGTAAGACACTGATATCATGTTAATTTTTATAAATTCTTCTCTCAGCAAATGTGCAGTTCACATGTACAATATGCTAACAAAAATTAAAAGAGGGTATCATTTACACTAGAGAATGATGGCAACCATAGGGGCCAGTTTCCTTGTTTCTGGACACTGCGACTTAAAGGAGCAGAGTTTTGTTACTGGCGCACAGATTCAGATGTGCCAGTCATCAGGATGCGAGGGTTTGGCAGAAAGGATCTGCTCAAATTCTATCTGGGGGAGAGAGAGCTAGGGAAGCCCCAGAGAGAAGAGGCCAGGGGTCAGACACTCCTCAAATTCACCCTTAAGACCCACCTACTCTTAACTAGGCCCTGCTTTCTAAGAGGAACTTACCGATCAATTATCCCATCAATGAGTTAACTCATCGGTAAAATTAGTCCCTTTACAGTTCAATAACTCTTCAGGAGTTTGCCATTCCGGGCAGGGTGATAATGGAGATTGACTAACACAAGTTCATCAACATCCTTAATCTCAGAACAAAGGGCATATTTCAGTGTAAAATGTAATTATCTTTTTGACAACTGAAAAGTGCTCTGATTTCTTCCCTGCAATTAGTTAGTTAGTTTTGTTTGTTTGTTTGTGACAGGATCTCTCTACAGTTCAGTCTGGGTTTGCATTCACTATGTAGCCAAGACTGTCCTTGAACTTGCAACATTCCTCTTGAGTGCTAGAATCACTTACCTGCACATCTGGTTTCCCCTAAAGTTTCAACAGTTCTATTATTCAAAAATCCAAGTCCAAAGCCTCTTTTGATACCGAATACAAACTTTCAGCTGTAAACCCCTATAAAATTCAAAAAGCAAATTACATGTTCCCAAGATAGAGCAGTATGGGGTAAAACAATAGGGAAATGGAATAAGAGGATAGCAAAGAATAGGGAAAAAGAAAAGTATCAGACAAAAGTATGAACAGAAGTCAGTAGGGGAAACATTAACTCCTGAATCTCTATGCCCAGCTACTGAGCACATGGTAATGAACTGTGAATCCCGTAGTGCTTGTACAGCCTCATACCTGTACACTCACTGCACTCCACATGGGCTCTCTCGGGTTGGCTCTCCTTGCTCTCTGTGGCTTTATTTGCTGTATAATCCACTTTTCTGGCATCTTTAGCTATCTAGAGTTTGTGATAAGCTTCAGCCTCAATGTAGTCACACATTACATTCTCAGGGGCTTCCAGCAGGGAACATGTAACATTGTCTGTAACACTTATGTGGCCTCCAATGCCATCCTTCAAAGTCTGGTTGAAAGCTTTTGTGACACCATAATCCTTGTATCTTGACTTCTTGAATAACCAGCATCATGTGGGTGACACTGAGTCCTGCTGCAAGTCTGAGAAATAGCCAGGCCTCTTCATACCATGGATGCAATAACCACCAGTGCCCAAGCAACAGCCAGAACATGAGGTTGCCATAAAATTTCCTCTATCAGATCAATCAGTCCTCTTCCTTTAAACTTAGTCTAATACAAACTTTTAAAGCATAGGCAAAATGTAAACTAACATGCCAAAATAAAACAGGCATAGTTTTTACTTAAATTCCCAATAGATTCCTCATTCTAATCTGAAATCTTGCAAGACTGGACTTTAGTCTCAGCACTCCTATCATCATCCTGGTCTTTTGAGCTCTCACTAGAGTCACCCATCAAGCTCTGCTTGCATCATTAAGGGTTTCTCTAGCCTGCATCTCTAGACTTCCCAAACTTCTCCTGCAAACAACTTCAACAGCATTCTGAACCACACGAGCAGTGACCCTGTTTCTCTAGCACCAATTTTCTGTATTAAGTTTCCTGTTACTCCATTAAACCAGCCAACCCCATACACGTAGAGCAGTTTATTGGCTCAGTTTCAGATGCTTCTGTTCATGGTCTTAGATGGCAACATTATGGCACAAGGGCATGATAAAGAAGCATTGCTCAAATCATTGTGTACAGCAAGCAGCAACCCAGGCACAGCCAGAGAGGAAGATGCCAAGGAACAGAGACAGTCTTCAAAGTCACAAGCCATGTCCCATTCATGCCAACAAGGCCCCTCCTCTGAATAGGCCATGCTGTTATTAACTCAGCGACAGTTTATCCCAGTCCAATCACTTCTCCACAGGTTTGTTAATCCAATCTGATTGGCAGCCAAATGTGACCAGCACAATAGATTTTGAGACCAATAGTAGAATTTTAATGACAGACAGGATTATTCATTAGATTGTGCAATTCATGAGGAAAGATGAAGAAGAAAAGTGTGAAATACATTCAGGAGAAAGTAAGCAGTTCTTACTGACATGTTAGGGAGATAGCATACTTATTTACTGATTTGCATAGTAGTATCCATTGACTACTGTGTATCAATAATTGACCCTGAATAAGAGACAAATGCCTTTGCCTACATAAAAGTTGCTTTGTAGAGATTAATAAAAATATAACAAAGGTTGTGAGCAGTTGCAAATGTTGGACAACAAAGTTTGTGCTCAAATAATGAGGAAATGAAAGGCCATTAAGATTTTGAACACAGGAATGATATTGAAATTATATGAAAATCTGAGGAAAGATATAGATTTGAACTCTCAAAAATACTTTTGAAATACCCAAACATACTATAAATGATTAGATCCATATTTAGCTTAATTTGTATATGATATTTAGTGCTTTTGACTATATATTCTTGAAATGCTCCTCTCTTTATTACCTCATGGATCTTCTGTCTGTTAATTCTGTTTTCTGAAATACATTCCTATCTCAAAAGCACCCAACATATTCTTTATCTTTAGACTCTCATCCTGAGCTTTCTGGTCTTATTTTAAACAATTGTCCATGGTTTCTACAACCATCTGTGACTTGATAACTCTAGGATATTAATTTTATGGATATCAATTTTATATTCTGTACTCCAGAACTAAGTAGCCAACAACTTTTTGCACATCTTTTTCCAGATATTTCTCCAGGCTTACCACATTCATGACAAATTTGTCAGCCTCTCTCCCCACTGACATAGTTACTATCTTTGCTTTCTATAGCCTTTGATATGAGAAAGACTGCAAGGCCAAATTAGGGAGAAAAGTAGGTCAGAACCCTATTCAGAAAGAAGTTTCTATTCTAAATGATCATTCAAAATCTACACACCCAACAGAAACCTGTTTGATTTATTACTGCATTATTCCATTCTCAGAAACAAATCTGGATCATTTTTTCTAAGAAGGGAAGGACCAATATGAAAACAAGTACATTTCCTCAAGCCATACTGACAATAAATGGCAAGATTTTTAGAACCAGGACAGTGTGACTGTGGGGTCTGTGATCTTAATACTATATAAATATTGCCTTAACAATGTAAGTACTGAAAAGATAAATCATAATACAAGGTGACATAGGAGAAGTACAAAATTGAAAAATTAGAGGAACTTTACTATACTAGATTCAAAAATTTGTGTTAAAGCCCTTTATAATTACATGGGAATATCACATGAAGGGACTTTCAGAAAAACCTAGTAACACAAATGATTTGTTTTGGTAATATTTGTCTTTCTAAAACTCACATATTTGACAAGATTATGTAATACTGAAAAGTTTAACTAGATTTAGCTCTGAGGGAGAAATTGCTTACTTTTAAGCCTTTTATCATGTGGGGGAAAGGTTTAATGAAATATTTTTAATTTGATTTACATACTGACTTCAGTACCTTCTAGACTGTATATGCTTTCGTCAATATCTAGTCATTGATTTTACACTCAAGGTGAAAACATATCAGTGTCTTTTAAAATTTTATGAATCAGATTTAAATTTTGCATGAGTCCAACTATATTTGGGTTATTTTTTCTTGAAACACACAACCAACATGTCCATGGAACAAATGCTATCAAGTATAACTTACCTCTAAACTACTGAGAATTTTAAATGAATATCCTCAGGTGAAGAATTCAGAGCCAAAAAGGCACTGAAGTTTGATGCTTTTGAGTATTATATAACTTAATATGTAGAAGAAATCGAATTGTTGAATGCTCAGGAAATGTTGAACAAAGACAACTGATTTTCTTAGGTCTCTTCTCTGTTTGTGTCTCCAAAAATATCCCTTGAGGTATAACTTCCTCTGGAGGATAAATGTAAGACATTGGAAACAATTTAATATTCTGCATGTTGAGAATAGTCAAATAACTAGCCCAGGGGTTATGCCTTAAAGATAAAACACTAAATATTAAACTGGTAATCAGCACAGTATTGTCTTCAACTGATATTCAACTGATTCCTAACATTGGGTGCTTATAAGCCTTTATTTACATATAAAAGCTAACATACTTTCATAACAGAGATACAGTGTTTGTGGGGCTCTTTTGAGTGTAACACTGGGAGATGAAAAGATGGTTTTAGGTCCAGCTCTTTCATAATTCACCAGTATGACCCATGGGTAATTAAGTTATATTTCTGAACCATACTGTACCTATCTAAAACAAAGCAGGAAAATATACACAATGATCACTCTGTTTTGTATTATTTCTAATGTTATATGATTCTAAGTAAAATTAATACTCTTTAGTTTATAAATGTATGCTTTAATAAGTCACAATTGCTTAAACAAGAACAGAACAAGCTGTGGAACAGAATACTCCATTGCCACAAAATTCCATCAGGGTGGCAATTAAAATGAAACTTCATTTTTATAAAGATTTATAGTCCATGTTTTTAAAGGACAATCTTAAAAACACAGCAATATAAATATTGTCTTGTGTTTTAAAACCTTTACAGTTCATCACTGTAGTAAAATGACACAATTATGTGAGTTATGACACTTGTTTGCTGTATACTTAAAAATAAGACTATTAATTTCCACACTACATCTCACAAAACTATTATTTCCTACAAGAAAGAAAGAAGAAGAAAGAAAGAAAAAAGAAAAAAGATTGATTTGAACTTCACAGTTTACCATTTTTAATTCAGTTAAACTTTCTATTGTGAACTACCCACATTAAATCACCTAGAAATGACTTATTTGAGAATAAAATAAATTTCTGATTCACTTTTACTCACCATCAAATTTTACTACAAAGATCTGCAGTACCTAGGAGTTATTCAAAAGAATATGTATTGCAAAATAAAGGAAGAAGTGAAAAGACAGTTCATTTGAAGAGAGGACGAAGTTTATTTGACATTTTGAAAACAAAGTGTCACTGGAAACAATACTAATTAACAATCTGCAATTCCTTATAAAATTACAACATAATGTGAGGAAATGGAGTAGTGGGTTTCATGCTAAAGGTGTTTATTTATAAATTATAATTCTAAAATTGGGCCCAGGGATTTAACTCAATGGCTAAGCACCTGCCTGGCAAGCACGAGATCATGAGTTTTATCCCTGGTACCACGCGGCGCCCTTTTCTGTCCATGCCGCGTCCTAGTCCATCCACGCCTTGTGACAATCGCTTCTCCAGGAAAAGGACGCCGCATGTGGGAATTGGGCGTGAGGATCTTGAAATGTTTTGTACTGATAATTGTAATTTGTGTAGTTCACATGTGTATGTTTTTATGTAATGCTCAATATGGAGTCGAGGGTGGAGACTCCAGGGGGGTTGGTGGAGGCCCTCTAGATAACCCCTTTGTGAGGACTGATTGTGGGGTTTTGCCTTCTGTGAGTAGTATGAGAGAGTTTATACAAAAGCTTTAAATGAAAGAGCTCATGGAGGAGGATTTGCGGGGTTCCTGTGAGACAACTGCCCTGAGACACTGGACAGGCAGCCAGAGACGGGCAACTAGGACCCATATGTTACGCCACCGGCCGCCTAAGACAGGCACAGGACCAATTGCTGTCCTGCAGGCCCATGACGGGTAAGGCCTGGTTGGGGACAAGTGAAGAGTCCTTGACCTAAGACAGGAGCTGTCCTCGCAGGGACTGCCACTCCCATAAATGATAAGGAAAACAATGTAGGGAGCGGCCTAATAATCTCACACATCTCTTCCTCCTGCAGGCATCCGGTCCTCCTGCGGGTGTCTGTAGTCGGCTTGCATTTCCCGGGCTGACTAAATGTCAAGATTAAAATGGTAATTGATACCTATTGCCCTGAACCTGGGGCGCCTTCTGCTTGGAGTTGAGGTCAATTAACACCTATTGTTTGGGATTGTCCCTGCCTGGCCCTGGGCCTGGGGCGTTTCCTGCTTGGGGCTGGGGGTTG